>PVIY010005301.1:0-95593 GCA_004026745.1 Myrmecophaga tridactyla
TGTGTTCTCCATGTGCCTTCTCACTTGAGAGAGAAACCCTGAACTTCATCGGCCTTCTTGAACCAAGGTATCTTTTCCTGGAGGCCTTTGATTGGACTTTTCTATAGACTTGTTTTAATTCTCGGCCTTAGAACTGTACACTAGCAATTCATTAAATTCCCCTCGTTAAAAGCCATTCCATTTCTGGTATATTGCATTCCGGCAGCTAGCAAACTAGAACAATATCTTTCTCCCCTCCCTCAGGGGACTTTGCCAATACTTTTTGATTATCTGCTTAATATACTCTAGGACGTAGCCAGGCATTACAATAATCTATACAGGATTAAAGGACCTGTTTCTTATTCTGTGCTTACTGTGTTTCAGTTGTTCAAATGAGCTATACAGATGGGTTGAATTAGATTATGTACTACAGAAAATTTCAGTTCCAGATCAAATAAAACCTTTTTTTCATTGGTCTCAAAGAGTATGTGTGGTTCTAAAATAAAGATACTGTCTTCTTTACCCTTACGTTCTGAATTACTTTAACCCCAACCTGTTCATTCTTCATTCTTATCTCTCAATATCAGGTTATATGTATATATATAACAGCCTCCCAAACTCCAGAAATAATAATCACCACTCCAGACTTAATGTGTCTGCTCTAAAAGCTTACAGTCTAGGCCCCAGTTTCCTTATAAGCATTTTCTAAAGGTAACCATACCATTCTTGTTCTTTTGTTTCTGGCTTATTTTGTCTCACCAAATGTTCCACATGTTCATTCACATTGTTGCATGCCTCAAGACTTTGTTCTTTTTTGTTCATAAGTATACACCATCATTCGCCAATCTACTTCTCCATCAGTGCATCCTTCAACCACCTGCATTCATCGGACATCATGTAGAGGGCCCAAAATCCACAGTCCATCAACATTCTCAATTTTAGATAATTTTATTGTTCCCGAGAGAAAAACAATCAATAAACACACACTCGCCAAATAGGAAATCTAAACCTCCTCTTAACTCTTGTCCCTCCCCCATTATTTACCTCTGCTGTTGCTGTGGTAGTGCTGATGGTTTCCTTTTGGACATAGCTCATAGCATTTAAAGCAGTTTTCCCCCTCTACCCTGGACTTAAACACTCGTTATACGACAATCACATCTTTGAAGTAATTTTTACAAGAACTAATTCATATTTCTAGTGTGAATCCGTGGGACACGTAAGCCTATACAACCCCTTTCAATCTTGTCCATCTTCAATATGGTAATATTACTTATGGGCCCAGTGGAGAATCACCTTCACTCCTATCTATTCCCTTATATTGGAGTTCAACCTCTTTAGCTAACAGTTCACCCATCTCTAGCTTCTATGTATCTCCAGGTCTCTTATATTCTGTATTATAAGCCTCTGATTATACCTTTATGCTGGTCATTAAAGTGGAATCATATAGTATCTATCCTGTATGATATCTATGCGTCTGGCTAATTTCGCTCAGCATTATGTCCTCAAGGCTAATGTCATGTCATGTGCTTCAGGACATCATTTTGTCTTACTGCTGTATAACATTCCATTATTTGTATAACCACATTTTGTTAATCCACTTGCCTGTTAATGGGCATTTGGTCTGTTTCCATCTTTTGGCGACTGTGCATAATGCTGCTATGAACATTGGGGTGCAAATGTCTGTTTGTGTTGTTGCTTTCAGCTCTTCTGGGTATATACCAAGTAGTGCTATTGCTGCGTCATAGGGCAACTCAATATTTAGTTTCCTAAGGAACCACCAGTCTTCCATAGTGGTTGCACCATTATACATTCCCACCAACACTGCATAAGTGTCCCAGTTTCTCCTCATCCTCTCCAACATTTATAGTTTCCTGTTTGTTTAATAGCTGCCATTCTTACAAGTATGAGGTGGTATGTCATTGTAATCTTTTTTTTTTAAACATAACAACATACAAACGTGAACATTCTTACCATATGCTCATTCCATTCTTGGTATATAATCAGTAACTCACAATATCATCACATAGTTATATATTCATTACCACAATAATTTCTTAGGACATTTGCATCAATTCAGAAAAAGAAATTAAAAGTAAAAAGAAAAAACTCATACATACCATACCCCTTACCCCTCCCTCTCATTGATCACTAGTATTTCCATCTATCCAATATATTTTAGCCTTTGTTTCCCCCAGTTTTTTCTATACCCCTTACCATTCCCTTTCATTGATCGCTAGCATTTCAATCTACTCAATTTATTTTAACATTTGTTCCCCCTATTATTTATTTAGCTTTAATCCATATGTTTTACTCATCTGTCCATACCCGCAGATAAAAGGAGCATCAGACACAATGTTTTCACAATCACACAGTCACATTATGAAAGCTATATCATTATATAATCATCTTCAAGAAACATGGCTACTGGAACACAGCACTGCAGTTTCAGGCACTTCCCTCTAGTTTTTCTAATATACCTTAAACTAAAAAGGGGACATCTATATAATGCATAAGAATAACCTCCAAGATAACCTCTCAACTCTGTTTGAAATCTCTCAGCCACTGACACTATTTTGTCTCATTTCTCTCTTCCCCCTTTCAGTTGAGAAGGTTTTCTCAATCCCTTGATGCTGAGTCTCAGCTCATTCTAGGATTTCTGTCCCACATTGCAAGGGAGGTTTACACCCCTGGGAGTCATGTCCCACATAGAGGGGGGAGGGCAATGAGTTTGCTTGCTGTGTTGGCTGAGAGAGAGAGAGAGAGAGGCCACATCTGAGCAACAAAAGAGGTTCTCTTGGGGGTGACTCTTAGGCCTAATTATAAGTAGGCTTAATCTATCCCTTGTGGGGATAAGTTTCATATGAACAAACCCCAAGATTGAGGGCTCAGCCTATTTATTTGGTTGTTCCCACTGCTAGTGAGAATATCAGGAATCCTCCAGATGGGGAACTTGAATTTTCCCCCTTTCTCGCCATTCCCCCAAAGGAACTTCTCCAGCACTTCTTTATTCACTGTTCATATCACTCTGGGATTGATGAGGGCTTCACACTATACAAACCTACAAAATCTCATGCCCTATCAAAGTTTCATATTGGAAATGCACAGTCAAAATATAAATTTTGTACCAAACAAACATTTTTTGCTTTAGTCTCACACAGAAGTAGAAGTTTTTTGTTTTGTTTTGCTTTTACATGGGCAGGCACCAGTAATTGAACCCAGGTCTCCTGTATGGCAGGCAAGAACTCTGCTGCTGAGCCACCGTGGCCCACCCAAATATGAATGAACATCTGTTTTCAACACCCTGCAATATTGACATTCCTTTTTTTTCTTCATGCAAAAAGATTTTTAAATTTGTACATTTAATCACTATCATTGTACACTCTAGGCATTCCTAGATTATACCATCTCAGTCTTTATCCTCTATCTTTCCTTCTGGTTTTATATGTGCCCCCAGGTCTCCTCCCTCTATTATTCTCACATTCAGCTTCATTCAATGTACTTACATTATTGTGCTACAATCAGGTAGTATTGTGCTATCCATTTCTGAATTTTTACAGTCAGTTCTGTTGCACAATCTGTATCCCATCAGTTTCAATTACCTGGGTCATATTTTTGAATTTTTAAAAATGTTGGGGAGAAAGGAAAGCATTACAAAAATATTCTCTTAGGACAAAAGAACATTAAACTTTGTTACAAATATTCCATTCTTAGAAATTCCATGGCTAGATAATTCCACAGAAAAGATCAAATAGCTTCAAATGACAAACCACAGTGGTTATTAACAATGTCATTCAATGCACACACACACACACCTACATGTGGACTTAGAAATCCCACTTTGAAGAATTGTCCTTATAAAATAAAACAATAATTTCTGTAAGTATAAATTTATATATAAATATATATTTGCTTATTTCACTATTTGTAGTGAACAATAACGACAAAAAAACTGGAAAAAAGCATCAGTACCAGAATAGTTCACTAAATTGTGGTTCATCTAAGAAATACTACGTTGCTGTTATGAGTTAAATCTAAATTCCTTCACCCACACTCTAAACCACTGCCCTATCCTATGTCACAACAGAGCCTGCCTTAGAAAGAATACTTTTATTTTTATAATAAAGAACTAATACAGGTGGTTGTTTTAAAAGATAAATGATGCAGATTGTTCCTCTGCTCAGATTCTCACTGTGGACAGGCTACCTTACCCTCCAGGCACATGCCTGCACCCCAGTTTTTAGGAGAGGGGGAGCTGGCACCCAGGCTAGCCAGAACTGCCTGCCCTGAGGTCAGGTAGCTGAAGCAAGACCGGACCCTGGAGTCAGGCCAGGAGGGTAGGCTTAGGGTATGAAACGCGTTCATCGGCTCTCCCTTTTTTTTTTTTTTTTTTTTGCATAGGCAGGCACTGGGAAATGAACCCAGGTCTCCGGCATGGCAGGACAGAACTCTGCCTGCTGAGCCACAGTGGCCTGCCCTCATCCACTCTTCCTGACAGCAGAACAGTAGTGGGAAGAGAAACAGACCTGGGGTCTGGCCTAGGTGAAGAAAATAGTATTCGTTCGTCAAAAATCCAGGTCATAACACTGAGTCAGAGAAACAGACACAGAAGGAAGACGGGGGCAGAGATAGGAGTTATGCTGCTACAGGAACTCCATGGATGGCTAGTGACCACCACAAGTTAGGAAGGATCCTCTCTCAGAGCCTTCAGAGAGAGCAGGGTGCTGTGCACACCTTGATTTTTAACTTCCAGCCTCCAAAACTGAGAGACCACATTTCTGTTTTGAAGTCACAAAAAGGAAAGAACATCCAGATCATAGAGGGCCAGCAGAACAAGGAATAGGAGGTGGTTAAGAGCATAGGGAGACTCTAGAACCAGAATAACCTGGGCTTAGAAAATCTGGTTCTTCTACTACCTGTGAGGCTGGGCAGAAGCCTCATTCTACTTTGTCTTTTGCAAAATGGGAATAATGATTTTTACCTCCTAGTTTTGATGACAAGAGTAAATGCTGTACTGCATGTAAAATGCCTACTGTAGATGCTCAACAGGGGCAACTCTCAACATTAGAATCTCTGCATATGTCCCCAGCCATTGTAGGAGTCCTGCATCGTGGCCATCGTCCCCATGATTGCAATGTTTTCATAGTCTTTGCTGGAGACTTTGAAAAACAGAGGGAGATGCTTTCTTGCACTCACCTTACTCCCTGCTCCACAACCCTGGAGCCTCCTTCTGTTTCCTCTGCTTTCACTCTGGATGCAGCTGAGGAGCAAGCCCTGAAACAGCCTGGATGGCCAGAAGCCAAGGGAAGAGCCCATCACTGGGTGTCCTGGTGATAAACAGCCGTGAGTCACTTATGCAAATTGTGCACACATATACCATGCCAATGATGAACTCGGGATTTGGTGGCCAAGTTTAGGTATCTGGTAAGGTCTAGGTTCCAATTGCTGTGTGTGTGTGTGTGCATGTGTGCACTCGTGCATGAGTGTACATCTGATAGAAAGTGATAGACAGGGACAGGGAGAGAGACATAAAGACAGGAGGAGATGAGGCAGTTAGATAGGGAAGGAGGGAGGGGGGAGTGACCCTAAGACCCATACCGAGAAGTCCCTTGAGGTGCGCACACCCAGTCCCCACACACCTTGCCCTCACTCAAGTCTGTGCCTGGAAGGAACCAATGAAAAGCGCAGTTCATCAATCCCTGACAGAGGGGGATGGGCCCCTCTAAGTCCTTATAATGCAAGGATCCCAACCTCAGAGGGTTTCTTCTCCTTTGAAGAACACTCGTGATCACCCCCTTAGAGTGTGTACTTTTGCTCCACATTAAAGTTTTGAGCTATACACACAGGCTTGTGTCTGGGTTCTCTGGCTGTAGCACTGATTAATCCTCGAGTTCTTTCCTGTGGCCGAGTCAAGAACCTTCAGAGCTTCAACCCTGCATTGAGGTCTCAACTTCTCTGAGAACTCCCGGGACTCTCCAGCATCGAGCTCATTAAACTATTTGGCTGTGTACATTGACTAATCCTTGAATTCTTTCTGCAGCTGAGTCAAGAACCCTCATGGTACCAGCCCTCGATTGAGGTCTGGATTTCTCCAAGAACTCCTGGATGTCCAGCTTCAGAAGGAGAGAAAGCTGGCCAGTGTGACACACATATCATGACGTTCATAATGTTATTTATGAAAATTAGAAAGTGATTACCCTGATGTCCATGCAGGTCATATCTAGATAGAAAATGATCTGTGCTGAGAAGGCACCCAGCTCTAACCCATGGGTTGAATCTTGATTTTGGAGAGTTGAGTAGCAGAGAGGTAGAACAGCTACAGGTGAATAAAATCATAAAATCGGTAACTCAAACAGGTTATGTGTCCATCCCCTTACATACAAGGCAAGCCACACTTAACCATCCCAGACAGAAGGGAAGTCCCCTGTATTTTAAAGACCCTTGGACCCTCCCCCGTCCTGTTGCCACACGTCTCTTTTAAAAGACATCTCTCCACTTTCTTGCTAGCATGTGATGTTTCCTCTTGGGCAGAAAACTCTTTCTCTAAATTTCACTTGCAATTTTGCCACTATGATTAAACCGTCTTTCCTTGATGGAAGCAGAAAATGGGAGATTGCCTTTCTTTGAATAAATCGCTTCTAATAGAGCAAAAGGACATCTGTTCTTTCCTCCGTGAAAAAATGTCCTAACCTCATGGGAAGCTTAACAGCTGTTCTGATCATGAACAAACCCTCCATCCTCTTCCCCTTGTCCTCCACCATCCTTCAATCAACTAATACTAGATAAAGGAGGGTGAGAACCGACAGCTTCGGCTGCCAGAGGACTTTCAGTTGATGTCATGGGTGCTGACTCTCTTTCTGGTATCCCAGCTGGCCTTGGCCATTGCAGACTTACCTGATTATTTCATGTCACCAACTTCTTAAACACCCTACTGGCTGCCTGTCCCCAGTTTTTTTTCTGTAATCCCCAGAGCTCATCACTTAATCACTCTCGAGTCTGTGTCAACTAGCTGTAGTGGTCCTGGTGGCTGGTGGTGATTGAAAACACCTCTCCCCTTGGAGGTTGGCTAGCCTCCTTCAGCTTGGCTGAAATTAGTTTTACCTTCCTTGGCTAAACTGCAGCTCCACAGTTTCACAATTCAAGGCTGCTGCCCTGGTTGGCCCTTCCCATTTTGTCTATTGCATAACAAGCGCCTTTATTCCTGGCTAAGCCTCAACATTACCCAAATGTGACAATGCTCCTTTGTTTTCCTCCTCCCAGCACATCAATGCCAGCCATTCCATACCACAACACCACAAAAACCAAATCAGCAGGAGCCGTTGGAAATTGATGCACGATGCCTGAAAAATTCACTCCGGATGCTAAAGAGATGCTTGTTATTGGCACCTTCTCTCGACTGCCTCGAAATTGCTTGGAGGCCCTGGCACTTCGGCAACTACACAAGTAATGAGCTGTGAAGCTTCACTTACCTCGGCCAATTGCACGGTCATTTCTAGAATCACTTCAGTCTCCCTAGAGTTATAGGTTTCCAAGTAAGGCAGTGTCCTGAAGAGGCCACTGGGTCCATCCTCCAGTTTCAGGCCAAACCAACCAAGACAAAGGGTGTCTGGTATTCTCTTCAATCCTCATAAGATCCCAAATGAAGGAGGTGTTCTATTCCATTTCACAGGTGAATAAAATGGGGCTTGGAGGGAACACAAGGCTAGTGAATGGCAGCACGGCCAGGAACCCAGACTAGGGCTTGTTTCATTATCCCAGGCTGACCCTCCAGATTTAGAAAAAAAGCAAAACAAAGCAATTCAAATTGTCTTCCCCTCCCCTGCTTCTCAGCTACTCCTGACAAAGAAAAATGAGGCTTGGAAAGAGATCTTGGTCCCAGGATTATCAGAGACATGAATCTTGACTCTGTAAAGCAGGGTTCTGTATAGAATGGAGCAGCAGGGTACAGGGTGGCAAACAAGCATGATCGAGTTGGGCTGGCAACATCTCTAAGACGTTGCTGAGAGCACAGTCCTATAAAGCAAGGCTTTTCTTTCAATATCCCTAGTACAGAGGAAGGCACACATAAAATGCAAACTCGCGGGTCTCCAAGCCCAAGCTAGAACTGTCCCATTGAAGAGGGCCACACAGAGAGACAGCCAGACTGAGGAGCCTGGAATCACAGGCAGAAGATTCAGGCTCCCTTCACTGAAGTTTCTGGCTTCACCCATGTTTAGATCCCTCCTTAACCCACCTCTCCCTGTGAAATGAGGCTCCAGAATTTGGTCAAGGTGCAAGCCCCGTCCCTGATGGCCAAAATGCTGGCTTATTCTGTGGCTTGGGAAGGACATAAAAACCAAAGCTCTCCCAGGACTGCCAGTATTTGGATAGGGGAGGGGATGGGCAATAGTAGAAAGGGGGATGAAGACCTGGGAAGGGGGTAGTGGGAGAGAGGAAGAAGGGAGCTAGAGAAGGGGGAAAGGAGGAAAGGGGAGCTAGAAGAAGAGTTGGGGGCAGAGAAGAGAGAATAAAAGGGAAGGGAGAGGGAGAGAATGATAAAGCAAGCAAGAAAAAACAGGGGAGAGAAGGGCAGAGAGATAATAAGTGCTCTCCATGTGAACCCCATTTGTTTCAGGGCAGGTTTGTGCAAATTTCTAGCCCACTGCTGGCTCAGGTCGAAGCTTGACGATGGTTTTCCAGGGAGTGATCAGGCTGAGCAGCAGAAAACAGAAGCTGTTCTAATAGTAATGATGACATTAATAAATAAAACAACTAACATGGAGGGTAATTAGGGTTGAAAGAAAAGCTCACTGCAGCAAGAGAGAAGCGATTCTGCTCTCCATTCGACTTCAGTTGAAATGTGGTGGAAGAATTTTTAATGTCTTAGCAGCGTAGTATTTTAAAGCTAGAAGGAACTGTGGGAAACTCAGTTCAATCCCCCCATTTTACAGATAAGGCTCAGAGAAATTGATTTCCTCAATACCACTTAGCAAACTAATGACGGATTCTGACCCAGGGAAGTCTTAACTCCCAGTTTGAGAGGTAACTTTACAGAACTGAGAGTCAGGGAGCGTCAGAGCTAGAGAACTCTGAGTTCTAACCCAGCCAGCCCCTCCAGTCCCGTGGGAGAAGGCCTATGCTTTTAGAGTCTCCTCTGTGGGAAGAGTTCTGAGAAATGCTGCAGTGGAAAAATGGAATTGTTTCTTTTAAAATATGAGAATTGGTCAAAAATGCCTTCCCCTGAGTGTAGCAGGAAACAACCATAGCTTCCTCATGGGGTCGGAGTCATCATGAGGACAAGAACTCTCTGCACTAGCCCAGGATCCCAAGAAGTTTGTTGTCACAACGAGGGGAATATTTTTATAAAGTGTTAATTCCATCCCACCCACCTGGGACTTGAGACTTTCATCCAAGTTGTGTGGAATGTGCCAGGGTTTTCCTTTTCCTATCCCATCCCATCCCAAGTTTGTCTTCCTCCTCACCATCCTCTCACCCGACCTAAGATCTGCATTATCCAAAATGATAGGCACTAGCTCATGTGGCTATTAAATATAAATTCATTACAATCCAATAAAATTGGAAACTCTGTTTTCTTTTACTAGCACATTTCAAGTCTCAATAGCCACATGTAACCAGCGGTTACCATTTTGGACAGCCCAGTATAAAGCATTTCCACCATTGCAGAAGGTAAAATTGGACCTTGCTGGCATTGACCCACTCCCATGGTTTTGTAATACTTTGTATCTTTGTCTTACTGTTTCCACTTACAATTGTTTTCAGCCCTGCTGTTCAGCAGTTTTCAGACTCCCAGGCATGGGGATAGCATTACCTCACATCCCTGCCTCACTTTCCCCTGACAGGTTGTTCAGGGCACTGCAGGCTTAGTAGAGAAGTGCTCCTGCTGAGTGGACACTGGCCCTCCCTCGGGAGTAGCAGATGGGTCTAGAGGGATAACTCCTTCCTGCTTTCAGGGTGCTGACTCGCTGATCTGTTTCTTTCTTCAATTTCATCCCTGACTTTTTCTATTACTTCCTAGTGCTCTTGATGACTGCAGGTAAATGGCTTGAACTACTCCCCAGGGTCCTGCCAGATTGAGCTGAGTGCTGGGGATTAATCACCAAATTCCAAATGGACTCATAGTTCCTCCCTCCTTTTCCAGTTTCTCCTTCTCACCAAGACCTCAATTTCCAGTCCGATATATGTGTTAACAATAAGGCAGAAACCACCATGGCCTGAAAATTGGAATCCAAAGGAAAAAGCCAGACGCATATTTCTGGGCAATTTTTGGCTCTCCTAGAAAGAAGAAGGAAAGACAGGGTGGAGGAAAGGGCAGCCTCTTGCTTCCCCAGGAAGTACTGCTTATTTTTCCAATGGATAAAGGAAACGAAACTAGTGAAAGGTCATACCCACCAATTTCCTAAACCATATAGAACGCTCATCTATCTTTGCTGCTTCAGTTTCTTTGCCCCAACTAAAACTACTTCTTATTAGCTCAGATGTCTCTCATTCATTCATTCATCTATTCACTCACTCATTTTTCTCAATAAGACCCGTACACCAGAATCAGTGAAGAGTCTTTTTCAAAGCACACAAATTCAACCTATAGCCAAAACACACTGAATCAGAACTGGTGCAGGGCGGAGAGGAGATCATGGAGGGGTATGAAGAGGGGTATGGAGACCCAGAGGTATTGGGCCTGGCTGCATATGTTTTGCAAAATATTCCCAGGTTATTCCACTGCCCATTCCTTGGTAGGAGATCCTGAATTCATTCACCATTCATTCATCTGACAAACATTCTTTGAATACCAGGACTGGGTTAGGTAATGGCAAGACAGTGGAATTTACAATCTTATGCAGAAATTCTCAGGCTTGACTGCACATTCGAAACACATGGAGAACTTTTAAAAGTCCTGATGTCAGAGAATTTTTGAAAGTCCTGATGCCCAGGCTGTTCTCCAGAGAAATTAAGAGACAATCTCTTAATGATAGACCCTGGCGTTAGCGTTTTTCAAGTGTTCCAGGTGATTCCAATATTGCAGCTTCTGAGTCAGGGAAGTCTTGAAAGGATGGGGGTGAGGCAGTGAGGTGGTTTCTTATCTCTGTGGGAGGGATCAACAAAGCTTCACTAAAGATGGGTGCAGTTGCAGTGGGCATCCTTAGCCAGCCAAATACCTTCAGTAGCTTTCCCCAGGCACAGATTAGGGAAGACAAGAAGGAGGGGACTGAATGGTCTGAGGCACGGTTCACAGGACACAGGTCTCAGTTCTGCCCCAAAGAAGGAAGAAGCTTCCCTCAGCTCCTCAAGTTGGTCAGACCACAGATTAGAACTGGAAAAGGCCTCATCCCATTAACAACATTGTGGTAGGTAGATTCAGTTGTCAACTTGGCCAGGTGAACGTGCCTAGTTCTGTTGCTGTGGACTTGAGCCAATGGTACGTGAACCTCATCTGTTGCTGATTTACATCTGCAGTCGGCTAGGAGGCGGGCCTGCTGCAATGAAGGACGTTTGACTTAATTGGCTGGTGCTTAAATGAGAGAGCACAAGGTAGCACAGCCTAAGCAGCTCAGCATTCCTCATCTCCGCACTCTCAGCTCAGCCCAGGCCTTTGGAGATGCAGAAAGAAGACACTCCGGGGAAAGTTCCTGGAGAGAAGGCCAGCAGAGACCATCCTGTGCCTTCCCATGTAAGAAAGAACCTCGGTGGAAAGTTAGCTGCCTTTCCTCTGAAGAACTAACAAAATAAATCCCCTTTTATTAAAAGCCAATCCATCTCTGGTGTGTTGCATTCTGGCAACTAGCAAACTAGAACAAGCATGAAAACTTTTTTCAAGCAAAATGTTCCTGTGCTCATGGAACCATTTCTAGGGGGAATGACCATGGTAGGGGCACAACCATTTCTCATCCATTCCATTGTTTATACTCTTTGTCAACACTTTCGTCAACAGTTTTAAGCATCTACCATGAGTCACTCGGCCAGACACGGGGGACCTAGAAATGCAAAAGGCATAGACATAACTCTCAATAAGCTCATGGTCTTGGGCAGGGAAGAGACAAGTAAACAGAATTAAGTGCAGCAGAGTAAGAGCTACTATACAAGTCTATATGACACACCAAAGGCAGGGTAAGACAAAAAAAGAAAAACATTTCCTAGAATTAGTGTGCAAGCAATTCCTGGAAAGGAAGAATCTAGAAAAAGTCTTCATTGGTTCATTCATTGTGGAGTATGCACTGATTCTGATGCACTGCACGAAGGACCAAGGACCCAGATATTGAGAGCAAGAGGGTACTCCGGGCAGACAGAACAGCATAAGCAAATGCATGGAGGTAAGAATAGCATGTTGCTTTGTCTGACAATTCCACATCTCCTGGCCTCCTCCCTGCTGGAAGTCTGTTCCCCATCCCACCCCAACAAACACAAAGTACACAATAAGCCCATCATGGCCACCAACAGCAGTAGGGCCTGTGCCTCTTCCTCCCTCATGAACTCTGTTTCTCTATCCCTAAAAGGAGGGCATAATTAAAGAAAATCTCTGAGGCCCCAAAGGCTCTCATATTTAGATGCTTCCATGAGACTCTAAATGGGAAGATATTCTTTGCTTCCTAGGCAAACTTTTTCAGATGGCTGGTGAATAATGAATATACTTTTGTGGTGTTGCGAGGCTGGCCCAGATGTCCTCTTTGGAAATCAAAGTAAACACAAATTTCATGTCTACAACAAGAAATTCAACTGGTGAGTGGTGGACATTCTGCTGAGCCCAGGAGAGGTGAATGGCAGGACCCCAGCCTGTTCCCTTTCACATCTTCAGGGGTCCCTTTCTCTGGTCTGTATCAGCTCAGGGACAGCACTAGGTCAGAAGCTCTGCCTACTCAGAAATCGCCTCCCTCCCCCGCATTTATATTTAGGGAATTGTTTGTCTGTGTTGTTGTGGTTCTTCCAAGCTCAAAGTCCAGCCAGTTTGTTTCTGCTTAGCAATTCTTGTAGATAGTTTCTGCTTAGAAATTCTCAACATCCCACTGCTTCTTAGAGTAGAAAAAGGGCCTTCCCTACTTGAGGGAGAAGGTTAACGGAGCTCATATTCTATTCTGCAAGCCACCAACTCCCTTCCATTAGATCATACAATTCACCTCCCACCACTAACTGCACCCCCCCCCCAAAAAAAGAGGGCTATGGCCCTTCCAACATGAAAAAGTTAGAATGGGCATAGCCCAAATACCCCTAAAGAGGTGGAGAAAAACCAAAGGTGATGCTGGAGTTATACAGAGAAGGTAGGGTTTAACAAATGAGTATGACTGCTAAATCATTATATTGATATTTCTTTTAGTCTCCAGTATCTTTAAACAGCTAGAATATAAACCTAAAATTGTGGATTGCAACCTATACCAAACTCTGAAATCTGTTCTACAACTAATTGTTGCGCTATGCTTTGAAATTTATTGTTTTTTAAGTATATGCTATTTTTCACAAAAAAGTCGATTGTGATGATAAATGCACAGCTATATGACGATATTGTGAACCACTGATTGTACACTTTGGATGATTACATGGTATACGAATATATAATATTGATCAATAAAAATAAATAATTAAAAAGAAAACTTTTTTTTTTTAATTTATGGGCCATGGTGGCTCAGTAGGCAGAGTTCTCTCCTGGCATGCCAGAGACCCGGCTCCATTTCCTGGTGCCTGCCCATGCGAAAAAAAAAGAAGAAAAGAAAACTCAAAGGAGAAGGAGGAGTCATAACAAAGAAGATAGGATTTAACAAACGAGTATGATTTCTGAATCATTATATTGATATTTCTTTTAGTCTCCAGTGTCTTGGAGCAGCCAGAAGGAAAAACCTAAAATTGCAGAACTGTAATTCATACCAAACCCTGAGAAATCTGTTCTGTAACTAATTGCTGTGCTGTACTTTGAAATTTATTGCTTTTATATATATGTGTTATTTTTCATAATGAAAATAAATAATTTAAAAGAAGGTTATAGTATAGTGCAGAAGGCAGTAATTTTGGAATGAAGAAAAAATTTGGATTCAAATCCTGATTGCTTTATGTATAATTAGGTCAAACCATATGAAATTGATGATATTTTTTTCCTTTTTTTTTTTTTACCTGCAAAAGTAGCAGTTTCACATGGTTCACCCCAGTGTAGACTTAGATAAATTATTTACTCCCTCCATGTCTCAGTTTGGGGGGGCAATGTTACCCTATCTGGCAGGAGTGTTGGGAAGACCAGATGAGATGTAGTAATGTGCCTTAGAAAGTTCCTGAACATAGTCTTTTCATTCATTCAAAAACTGAATTCATTCCCAGGCCATTGAAGTAAAAGAAACAAAAGTTATCCAAATTGAAAAGGAAGAAGTAAAACATTCCCTATTTCCAGATGACACAATCCTATATATAGAAAGTCCGAAAAATCTACAACGAAGCTGCTAGAGCTAATAAACAAATTCAGCAAAGTGGCAGGTCCAAGAGCAACACACTAAAATCAATAGTGTTTCTATACACTAGTAACGAGCAATCTGAGGAATAAATCGAGAAAAAAAATTCCATTTACAATAGCAACTAAAAGAATCAAATATCTAGGAATAAATCTAGTCAAGTATGTAAAGCACTTACACACAGAAAACTATAAAACAAATTGCTAAAAGAAATCAAAGAAAGCCTAAATAAGTGGAAGGACATTCTGTGCTCATGAATTAGAAGACTAAACACCATTAAGAAATGAATTTTACCCAAAATGATTTACAGGTTCAATGCAATCCCAATCAAAATCCAATAGCCTTCCCGGTGTCTGCCCCCCCAAAAATCCAACAGTTATCCTGGAGGTTATTCTTGCATATTATATAGATATCCTCTTTTTAGTTTAAGGTGTATTGGAGTTGCTAGAGGGAAGTACCCGAAACTGTTGAGCTGTGTTCCAGCAGTCTTGATCTTGAAGACAATTGTATAACAATAAAGCTTTTACAATGTGACGGTGTGATTGTGAAAACCTCGTGTCTGATGTTCCTTTTATTTAGGGTATGGACAGATGAGTAAAAAATATGGATAAAAAATAAACAAATAATGGGGGAGCAAAGGTTAAAATAAATTGGGTAGATGGAAATACTAATAGTCAATGAGGGGGAGGGGCAGGGGGTATGGGATGCATGAGTTGTTTCTTTTTTCTTTTTATTTCTTTTTCTGGAGTGATGCAAATGTTCTAAAAAATGATCATGGTGATGAATACACAACTATGTGATGATATTGTGAGCCACTGATTGTATATCATGTATGGAATGTTTGTGTGCTAAGATTCATCAATAAAAAATATTTTTTATAAAATCTAATAGCCGGGGGTGCAAGGGTAGTTCAGTGGTAGAATTGTCGCCTGCCGTGCGGGAGACCTGGATTCGATTGCCCATCCGTGCACTTCCCATAAAACAAATAAACGAAATTCAACAATGGTGCTGCAATAATGGGATAGTCACATGGAAAAATAATGACATGTGACCCCGCCATATAGCATACACACAAAAAAATCTAATAGCCTACTTTTCAGAAATGGAAAAGCCAACCGTCGAATTTATTTCAAGGGAAAGGGGCCCCAAATAGCCAGAAACATCTTGAAAAAGAAGACTGAAGTTGGAGGATCCATACTTCCTGACTTTAAAGCTACAGTGGTCAAAACAGCATGGCAAGGGCCCAAGGATAGATATATCAACCAATGGAATCACATTGAGAGTTCAGAAATAAATAGACCTTCATACTTCTGGCCAATTGATTTTTTTTTCTAATTAGATTTTTTTTAATTAATTAAAAATATATATAACAGCAAACAAACGTAAACATTCTTAACTTATGATCATTCCATTCTACATATATAATCAGTGATTCACAATATCATCACATAGTTGCATATTCATCATCATGATAATTTCTTAGAACATTTGCATCAATTCAGAAAAAGAAATTAAAAAAACAGAAAAAAATTCATACATACCATACCCCTTACCCCTCCCTTTCATTGCTCACTAGCATTTCAATCTAAATTTATTTTAACATTTGTTCCCCCTATTATTTATTTTTATTCCATATGTTTTACTCATCTGTTGACAAGGTAGATAAATGGAGCATCAGACACAAGGTTTTCACAATCACACAGTCACATTGTGAAAGCTGTGTCAATATACAGTCATCTTCAAGAAACATGGCTACTAGAACACAGCTCCACATTTTCAGGCAGTTCCCTCCAGCCTCTCCACTACATCTTGACTAATAAGGTGATATCTATTTAATGGGTAAGAATAACCTTCAGGATAACCTCTCAACTCTGTTTGGAATCTCTCAGCCATTGACACTTTATTTAGTCTCATTTTGCTCTTTCCCCTTTTGGTCGAGAAGGTTTTCTCAATCCCTTGATACTGAGTCTCAGCTCATTCTAGGATTTCTGTCCCACATTGCCAGGAAGGTTCTCACCCATGGGAGTCATGTCCCACATAGACAGGGGGAGGGCAGTGAGTTTGCTTATTGTGTTTGGCCAGTTGATTTTTGACACGGTTACCAAGTCCACTCAATTGGAAAAGAACAGCCTCTTCAACAAATGTGGGTGGGAGAACTAGATAGCCATATGTAAAAGAATGAACGAAGACTCCTTCCTCACACCATAAACAAAAATTAACTCAAAGTGAATCACTTAAATATAAGAACCTGTACCATAAAACTCCTAGAAGAAAATGTAGGGAAACATTTTCAGGACCTTGTGTTAGGCAATGGTTTCTTAGACTTTATATCCAAAGCACAAGTAACAGAATAAGAAACAGATAAATGGGACCACCTCAAAATTTAAAACTTTTGTGCATCAAAAGACTTTGTCACAAAATTGAAAAGACAATCTACTCAATGGGAGAAAATATTTGGAAACCACATATTTGATAAAGATTTAATATCCAGAATATATAAAGAAACTCTACAATTCAGCAATAAAAAGACAAACAACCCAAACAAAAGGGCAAAATACTTGAACAGATGTTTCTCCAAAGAGGATATATGAATAGCTAAAAAGCACACGAAAAATGCTCAACATCACTAGCTATTAGGGAAATGCAAATCAAAATCATGACATATCATTTCACACCCACTAGACAGGATACTATTAAAAAACAAAACAAAACAGAAAACTACACATATTGTAGAGGATGTGGAGAGATAAGAGTGCTCAGTCATTGCTGATGGGAATATAAAATGGTGCAGCTGCTGTGGAAGACAGTTTGGCAGTTCCTCAGGAAACTGAGTATGGAATTACCATATGTCCTGGCAATCCTGCTACTAAGAATGTATCCAGAAGTACTGAAAGCTGGGACATGAACAGATACTTTCATGCCTATGTTCACAATGGTATTATTCACAATTGCCAAAAGATGGAAGCAACCCAAGTGTCCATCAACAGATGAATGGATAAATAAAATGTGATACACACATAAAATTGAATATTATTCAGCTGTAAAAAAGAACGAGGTCTTAATTCATGCAACAATATGGATGAATCTTGAGGACATTACGCTGAGTGAAATAAGCCAGACACAAAATGACAAATGTTGTACAATCTCACTGATATGAACTAATTATAAAAAGCCAACTAACAGAGTTAGAATTTAGAATATAGGTTACAAGGGGATAACTTGGGGATAGAGAATGGGGAGTTGATGCTTAATTTGTATAGAATTTCTATTTAGCTTGATTGCAAAGGTTTGGAAATGGATGGTGGTGATGGTAGCATATTATTGTGAGTGTAATTAACAACACTGAATTATACAGGTGAATATGGTTAGGGGGGAAACTTTAGATTGTATATATTACTAGAATAAAAATTAAAAGATAAAACATAGGACTGTATAACACAGCGAACCCTGGGACAATGGACTATAGTTAATAGCACAAGAATGTTCTTTCGTGAATTATAACAAATGTATGGCACTAATAAATGGTGTTAACAATAGGGTGGTATACGGGATAAAATATACCTAATATAAACTATGGGCAATAGTTGATAGTACTAGTTTAGTAATCTTTCATCAGTTGTAACAAAGGTAATTCCTGTTCAAAAAGAAATACAATTACAAAAAAGTGCTACTATCAATTGTAACAAATGTTCCACGCCAACCCAGCTCTTACGCAAGCTTCAGGTGGAACTTGCTACCTATCATAACCTGCCGACCCCAATCAGGATGGTTGGGTGGCGTACAGAAATCCTTTATTTATGCATGCTTGTTCTGTAAACCCACAATTTCTCTAATAAAAAAATAAAGATAAAAACAAAACAAGACAGGTCATTGGCTCAAAACTGGCAGCCATCGAGAATATTCATGGACTGTGGACTTTGGGCCTTCTGTATGATGCACGATGAATGCAGATGGCTGAAGGATGCACTGATGGAGAAGTAGATTGGCAAATGATGGTGTATACTTATGAACGAAGGTTGTGCTGTTACAAAAAGGAACAATGTCGTGAGGCATGTAATGTGAATGAACATGTGGGACATTTGGTGAGACAAAATAAGCCAGAAACCAAAGGACAAGAGTGGTATGGTCACCTTTAGAAAATGCTTATAAGAAAACATGACCTAGATTGTAAGCTTTTGGAGCAGACACATTAAGTCTGGAGTGGTGATTATTATTTCTGGAGTTTGAGAGGCTGTTTTATATATGTAACCTGATATTAAAAGATAAGAACAAAGAATGAACAGGTTGTTGTTAAAGTAATTCAGAACATAAGGGTAAGGAAGACGGCATCTATATTTTAGAACCACACATACTCTTTGAGACCAATGAAAGAAAGGCTTTATTTGATCTGGAACTGAAATTTTCTGTAATACATAATCTAATTCAACCCATCTGTATAGCTCGTTTGAACAACCGAAACACAGGAAGCACAGAATAAGAAAGAAGTCCTTTAATCCTGAATAGATTATTGTAATGCCTGGTGACGTCCTAGAGTATATTAAGCAGATAATCAAAAAGTATTGGCAAAGTCCCTTGAGGGAGGGGAGAAGGAATATGGAACTATTAAACCTTACCATCAGGGAATTCCCTGATACTGTGTCAAACTTTAGGGACACCCAAATCAATAGGCCATGCCCTTGATCATGAGGCTTACTCTTGTGACGCTTACGTGGATAGCAGAAAAGCTTAGACTACCTATAGGCATGCTTAAGAGTTTCTTCTGGAGGACTTCTGTTGTTGCTCAGATGTGGCCTCACTCTCTCTAAGCCCAACTCTGCAAGTGAAATCATTGCCCTCCCCCCTACATGGGACATGACATCCAGGGGTGAAAGTCTCCCTGGTGACGTGAAAGATGACTCCCAGGGATGAATCCAGGCCTGGCACTGTGGGATCAACAATTCCATCCTGACCAAAAGGGGGAACAAAAGTGTAATTAATAAAGTATCAGTAGCAGAGAGAGTTCAAATAGAGTCAAGAGGCTACTCTGGAGGTTGCTCTTACACAAGCTTCAGATGGACTTTGCTACCTATCATAACCTGCCAACCCCAATCAGGATCATTCCAGCCAATCCTAAAGAGCACCTCGGGCAATATATATGATTCCACAAGGTTTCCATGCACTAAAATAACTTTCCAGAAACCTACAACCTCCAGATGGGTCCCTGGTCCAGATAAGTCCTGAAACCTAGCCCAGCCTCTCCAGAACATCAGATAGTTCCATTTCCCTACTCCATATTAGTGACAGACCCTTCCAATATCAAAAATTTAGAATTGCATAGCCCAAACAACCCTAAAGAGAGGTATGGAAAGATCAAAGGTGATGGTGGAGTTATACATAGAGGGGGATTTAACAAAAGAATATGAATGCCGAATCATTAAATTGAAATCTCTTTAGTCTCCAGTATTTTAGAGCAGCTACAAGTAAAAACCTAAAATTGTGAAATTGTAACCCATGTCAAAGTTTGAAATAGGTTCTACAACTAATTGTGGTGTAGTGGTTTGAAATTTATAGCTTTTTTTTTGAATAAATGTTATTTTTCATAAGAAAAGAAGGAAAAAAAAGTTGATCGTGATGATAAAAATTAATTAAGCCCTCTAGCCTCCTATATTCTGGAACAGCTAGAAGAAAAAATCTGAGAGGATCGTATGGTTAGCCCAGGACAAACTCTGGGATCTGTCCTGTAACCAGTTCTTGAAGAGTGCTTTGAAAACTACTGCTTTTTTATTTCTTTGCTTTGTATATATGTTATACTATACAATTAAAAAGTTAAAAAAATAATAAATTGAGTAGATTAAAAAAAAAGTGACCCAGGGCTCTATCTGCAATTCTACAAAAGTCTCATGCACTAAGTTTACTTTTCAGAAACCTGAACTTCCAGGTGGTTCCTAAGCTGGGTAAGTCCTGAAACCAGAGGGCCCAGCCTCTCCAAGAACATCAACCAGTTCTGTTCCCCCGTCCCGTATTGTTGACACCCTTTTTCAACATGAAAAATGTTAGAATGGGCAAAACCCAAATATCTCTAAAGATTGGGAGAAGGATCAAAGGAAAAGGTAGAGTTATAACAGAGAAGTTAGGATTTAACAAATGAGTATAATTACTGAATCATTACACTGATATTTCTTTTTGGTCTCCAGTGTCTTGGAGCAGCTAGAAGGAAAAACTTGAAATTGTGGAACCCATACCAAACTTTGAAATCTTTATCAAAGTACATTGTAACAAGTGGTTATATAACAGATTTCAAAGTTTGGTATGGGTTACAGTTCCACAATTTTCCATGTTTTCTTCTATCTGCTCCAAGAGACCAAAATAAATACCAATATATTTATTCAGCAGTCATATTCATTTGTTAAATCCTATCTTCTCTATCATACCCTTCCTTCTCTTTTTTTGCGCAAAATACATATATACAAAATGTACTTTGATATTTATTGCTTTTTTGCCTATATATTATATTTCAAAATTTTTAACTTTTTAAAAATATGTCACAAGTTGAAAGACTTTTCCAGTGAACACCCATGTACCCACCAGCTCAGTTCTATCTTTCACTGGCATTTCGTTATACTTATTTTATTACATATCTAACTATCTAAACTTCTAACCATCTGTCAATCCAACTTACTCTTTGATACATTTCAAAGTAAATTTCAGACATGAGTATACACATCCACCAAATACTTCAGTGAGCGTAAAAGTTTATGTAGTGTTCCATATTTTTGGTTTTTTCTTTTGATCTAAAATTTATATTCAATAAAATGCTCAAGTATTAAATATACATTGGGAGTTTTGACAAATGCAAAATTTTGTAACCCAAACCTCTATCAAGATATAGAACATTAACGTCATTTTGGAAAGTTCCTTCATGCTCTTCTCGGTCAATCCTTGCCCTCACTCTCCAGGTAAGTATATTTTAAATTTATATATTTATGTATATATAATTGACAGTTGACTTTCTATAGTGCTGGTAGGAATTTATAGTCCACCAGTAATGAATGACAGTACTCATTACTCCACTGCCCGACTCGTTATTAGAAATAACAAGAGCTGACATTTATTGGTTCCCTATTTGTGCAAGACACCATTCTAAGAATTTTACCTGCAGTAGCTCCTTTACTTCTCATAACAACTCTATGTGGTAGATATGATTATTACTCTCATTTTATAGATTAGGGTCCTTACGCACAGAGAAGCTAAGAAACCTGCCCAAGATTACACAGCTAATACTTCGAGATTTGAATGATTTGAAATTTGAATCCAGGCTGTTTGTGTCAGAATCAGAATTCTTTAAAAACAACAACAACAGATATGTATCTTTCCAATTTAATGGGTAGGAAATGGTGGTATCTCATACTTGCTCTGATTTGCATTTCCATGACAATGAAATTGAAAGTTTATTATTCATTTGCATTTTTTCTTCTAAATTTTACCACTTTGCATCATTTCTCCATTATACCATTGGGCCATTGGTCTACCTTTGGTTTAAGGCCTTTTTGTCTATTAAGGGTATTACCACTTTAAAATATACATTCTAAATATTTTCCCTTTATTATTATTTTTTTCACCATCCTTGGGATGTCTTTTATCATAAAATTTTTAAAAACTTACATAGTTAAATATGGCCATCTTTTCCTCCTTCCTTATATAACCACTGCATTTCATGATTGCAACGCCGTTTATATTCTAATATATTGGTTTCACCTGTTTATTGCTTTATTTTTCTATTTAAATATTTAATTTATCTGAAATTACAAGTAGGAGAATTAGCTTTGTTTTCTTTCCAAATGGTTGGTCCACTTTATGCAGAATTATTTACTAAACAAGCCATCTCTTCCTAATGAATTGAACAGCATTTTGGGTAATATATTGATATTTCCACACATGCTTTGTTTAAATTTTTATTTTCTTCACAAAGGTTTTGTTCATTTCTTGTAAATTATATTCCTCCATATTTTATAGCTTTTGACATTTTTAAGAATGGGACTTTTGCTTCTCTTTTGATATCTAACTAATTATCATTGAGTAAAAAAAGGAAAGGAAAATGAAATATATTTATCTCCATCATGCCAAACTATCTTATGAACCATAGACAGATCTATAGACAGATATATAATTATTATGTTTTAAAAACTGGGTCCCTTGTGTCGTCTAGTGAGAAAAGCATAGTCAGAATTTTGTCTCTTCTCATATCTACATGGATTGTTTAATTTTTTTAGCATTAACTAGATTCTGCAGATAATATTTAATAATCCTGGCAATAACAAGCAGCCCTGCCTTGTTCCTAATTTTAATGGAAATGATTTAGAATTTAATGTTTAAAGTTCATTATTGCTTTAAACATTCTTATTATATAAAAAAAAGCTTTTCAAAATCTGTTATTAAACCACTTGGTTCTTCTCTTCTGATTGCTAGAAGCTAAAAATTATGTTGCTAGATTTCTTGATGTTGCATCTACATTAATATTCCTGGAATAATTTGTACTTGGTTGTGATGTATTAATCTTTTGATAGCATTGAGAGGTTTATTTGCTACTATTGCATTTATAATCTTTATTTTTTTTTTAATTTGCATATGGGCAGGAGGCACCAGGGATCGAACTCCAGACCTCCAGCACGGCAGGTCGGAGCTCTGCCTGCTGAGCCACGGCAGCCGCCCTGCATTTATAATCTTTATAGCCTTCTTGATAAGTGAAATTGACCAATATTTTTATATTTTGCACTATATAAGATTTTGGCATTAAGTTACGCTAGCTTTATTATTCATAAAATAAATTAGAAAGTTTCTCACCATTTCCATGGTCCAAAATGTTTTAAATAACATAAATGATCTATTTTTCAAAGGTAAGGCAGAATATACCTGTAAACACATTGGAACCTAGAGCCATTTTTAATGCTACACCTTTGGTTATCTTTCCAATTTCTTATGTAGTTATTGTCTGTTTAAAATTTTACCTCTCCTTGGGTCCATTTTGGCTATTATTTGACTAGAAAATCATCCTTTTTTTTTTTTTTTGCTTTGCTCCCATCTGCCTCTTCAATCCACGCTCAATCCCTTGGAAAGCAAGGCTTACCGTCCACAACCCCACACACACCTCTGCACAGGGCAGGTCTCACTGCCCGAGGGGCCGTTTCCCAGCAGCCTCTACCTGACTTGCCCCTGCACGCCTTTTGGGTCCTTTTCTCGGGGCGCCCTTCCCTGATCTACCATCCCCGTGCCCTTTCCTGCCCTAATCTGAGCCTGGCTGCCCGTCTCCTGGCTCACACCGCAGTCGGGGAGCCCAGACTGCTGCCACCTCTACTTGGTCCTCCACTTCCTCCTGCCACTGCCGCCGCCTCTGCTGACCAGTAACCCTGAGTGCCGACCACGCTCCGGGCCCTGCAGGCTGGGGATGCCCTGACGGCTGAGACAGCCTTTGCTCTGTGAATCCCCAGGAGCCCCACGGTACCTGGCACGTGATCAGAGCTTAAAAATAAAATGTGTTACTATGCAGATTGAAGTGAATATTTTTTTCTTCTTTGGATCTAGAAAAGGCTACTCAATTCATAGTGAAAGGTATTTACTAAGCAGGGCACAGAGGTAGCTAACAACCTTACCGCTGGCTGAATGAAATGCCTTAAGGATGCGAAGTGCACCTTTCTCATGAGGCACGTGGCATTCAAGAGGCAGCTTCCACCAGGAAACTTGGAAAGCTGTGGAATGTCTCATTGTTGATGGAAACACTGGAGCAACCAACTTGTAGGGACAACCAGCCCCGGCTAAAATCATCCATTTTTTTGAGTTTCAAATGTTTTATACATAATATTATTTTATAGTTTATCTTGCATATCTGTGGTTAGATCCACCTTTCCTCCCCAATATTGTATGCTTCTGTTCATAATTGGGCTATGCAGAGATTAACTTATTTTATTATTTTTCTCAAAAAACAAACCAGCTTTGGGTTTTGTTTATGCTTCTAATTGTTTCATTGCTTTATCTAATATATTAACTTAAATATTTCTCTGTATTAATTCTCCTTCCTAACTACTTTTGGTTAATTTTGTTATCATACCCCTTAGCTTTTAAAATTGAATACTTGGTTGATTTATTTTCAATTTTAATTAATAGTAAAAGGTAAAATTTAGACTGTAAAAATTGTTGTGCATATCTATTCAGCTGTGTTGGATATGTTTTGATATGAAATGTTTTCTTTCCCATTATTTCCTATTTACTTATAATTTCAAATATAATAGATTTAAGAAAGTAACTACTGTATTTTAAATGATAAACACAAAAATTTTCCTTGCTTTCAAGTAGTTGCTAGATGGTTAAGTTCCCTTTTTTGAAGAGGAGTATTTTTTAGTGTTGTTTTTTTCATTTTTAAAGATTTCTATTAACAGAATGTGGCCTACTAAAAGCTTTATATTTTGGGACTTATTAAGCTTTTTTTTGTCCCAAGTACATGATGAATTTTTATAAATGGTCCATTGACATAAAAAAGACTGTATACTCATGATGTAGAGAGTGATTAAATCAAGCTTCTTGCTTATATTACTACGTTTTTTATCCTTGTTATTTTTCCTTTATCTTGAGCTGTCAAATTTTTAAAGTGTGCTAAAATTTCCCACTATTTTAATTAAATGTCCTTACTTATATAAGAATTTTAAAAAATTTCTGATTTGGCTATTAAGTTGTTGTACAAATAACTAATGGTATCTTTTTAATAGACTATGCCTTTTATCATTAGAATTGTCCTGTTTGTAGAGATGTTTATTTGGTGCAAAATTTATATTTTTGGTAGCACATCACCTAATTTAACTTGTATGGTCAATATAGTTGAACACCATAAGTACATGGAATCTTGAATAGGGCATGAGATCTTGTTGGCTTGTCCAAGTTAGTATGATGCCCCAATATATTCCAGAGTAATTTGGGCAGTGAATAAAATGAATTTACAAAGTCCCCTTAGGGGACTTGGGAGAAAGGAGGAAATATTCAACTTCCTCATTTGGATAATTCTTCGTATTCTTGCAAACAGTGGGGACAACCAAATCAATAGTCTGAGCCCTTGACCTTGGAGTTCACCCCTATGAAACTTATTCCTGCAAAAGATAGTCTAAGTCTACTTAAAATTATTCCTAAGAGTCACCCCCAGAGAACCTCTTTTGTTGCTCAGATGTGGCCTCTCTGTCTAAGCAACTCGGCAGGTGAACTCACTGCCCTCCCCCACACTGGGACATGACTCCTAGCGGTGTAAATCTCCCAGGCAACATGGGACAGCTCTCAGGAGGAACCAGGACCTGGCATCATGGGACTGAGAAAACCTTGACCAAAAGAGAGAAGAGAGAAATGAGATGAGATAAAGTTTCAGTGGCTGAGAGATTTCAGAGTTGAGAGGTTATCCTGGAGGTTGTTGCTATACATTATATAGATATCCTTTTTTAGTTTACGATGTATTGAAGTGGCTGGAGTGAAGTACCTGAAACTGTCAAGCTGTGTTCCAGTACCCTTGATTCTTGAAGATGATTGTATAATGATATAGTTTTTGCAATGTGACTGTGTGATTGCAAAAACCTTCTGTGTAATGCTCCTTTTATCCAGGGTATAGATAGATGATTTAAAAAGTATAGATAGGCTAAGAGAGTTCAAATAGAGTTGAGAAGCTACTCTGGAGGTCACTCTTACAGAAACTTCAGTTAGACATTGCTACCTATCATAACTTGCCAAACCCCAACCAGAACCATTCCAGCCAATCCTAAAGAACACCTAGGGCATTATATAAGATTCTACAAAGTTTCCATGCACTACGGTAACTTTCCAGAAACCTACAATCTCCAGATGGGTGCCTGGACCAGATAAGTCCTGAAACTTAGAGGGCCCAACCATTCTAGAACATCAGCTAGTTCCATCTCCCTACCCCATAGTACTGACAGCCCCTTCCAACATGAAAAAGTTAGAGTGGCCACAGCCCAAACACTCCTAAAGAATGGGATAGAAAGATCAAAGGTGGTGGTGGAGTTATGCAGAGAAGGTAGGGTTTAACAAATGAGTATGATTGCTGAGTCATTAAATTGATATTTCTTTTAGTCTCCAGCATCTTAAAGCAGATAGAGATAAAAACCTAAAATTGTGGAATTGTAGCCCATACCAAACTCTGAAATCTGTTCTACAACTAATTGTTGTGCTGTGCTTTGAAACTTATTGCTTTTTTTGTATATGTTATTTTTTCACAAAATAGAAAAAAGAAAGTCAATTGTGATGATAAAAAATATTTATTCCTTCTAGCCTCCCATATTCTGGAGAAACTAAAAGGAAAAATCTGAGAGGATGGTATGGTAGCCCATGGTGAACTGAGATGTGTCCTGTAACTATTTCTTGAAGAAGGCTTTGAAAACTATTGCTTTTTTCTTTCTTTGCTTTGTATATATGTTATACTATACAATAAAAAAACTTTTGAAAAATGGATAAAAATTAAATAAATAGTTGGGATGATAAGGGGTAAAATAAATTGGGTAGATGGAAATACTAGTAGTGAATGAGAGGGAGGGGTAAGGGATATGAAATGTATGAGTCTTTTCTTTTTTCTTTTTATTTCTTTTTCTGGAGTGATGCAAGGGTTCTAAAATTGATCATGGTGATGAGTACACAACTATGTGATGATATTATGAGCCATTGATTGTACACAATGTATGGACTGTATGTGTGTGAAGATTTGTCAATAAAAATATATTTTTTAAAGAGACTTGTCCCATTTGTTGCTTTCATAAATGAATTCCACTTTATTGTTGTCATTCATGCTTTCTTTTTGTTTGTATTTGCACAGTTCTTTTTATTTTCAACCATTTCAAATTTTTTTGTTACCATGTTTTCTCTGTTAAAAATTTAACTGGATTTATTTATTTGTTTGTTTATTTGGTTCCCGCTTTATTGGTGTGCCTCCTACCATCCACCTACAATTTCAGTCCCTACCATCTGACTCCCCCCCCAAAAAAAAGTTACTAAAAAGAAGGATTGTTGGGGTTCTGAGTCCCTTGGGCAGTTAGAAAAGGAAGAGAAACCAAAATAATCACTAGGTGTGACAGAGATTGACAGCCAAGAAGTCTGAGACAGAGTGGGGAAGATTGCAGAGAAAGGTGAAGAAAAAAAGAAAAAGGAGGGGTACTAGTGGCCATCTCTCCTACTAGCAAGGGCTGGAGAGAAAACTTTGAACATTAAGAAGTGCAGGTCCTGAAGAAGAGAGGTGGTATTTAAGCCTGAAGAAGGAGGGGTAGGTCAAGGAAGGAGGTCACCTGTCTCTCTGTAGAATGGGACCCCCACTTTAGGGGCAGCAGCTTCACAAACTGTAGACACTTTTATCATTGTAGGCAATGTATAGAAAGAAATTTTCTTCACAGTGTTCCTGGTATAGCTGACCCATCGTGGCACTGGTGGGTGGAATGACATTGTTGACAAAGAAAAACAAGGCATCTTCAGCTCAGAAATGAATTCACTTATGGATCAAGAAGTAGGACTGACCAACTGTGAGATCAGAAGGTACCAGGTATTTCTTTTTGTCCAGTTATCCTATCCGAGCTTTGGGAGCCTTCTCTCCTATCACTGGGACCCGCTCTGGGTATTTCTTTCGGGTTTTCTTGCCCTCAGAGCAGCACTTCTCGAACAGATGCTCCTCTTTATATACTAACTTCATCCTCCTAGGGACCAGGCTAGACGTGGTTGGGCTGAGGAAACCCGGGGGGGCCAGGATCTAACTGGATTTATTTTTGAAAAATCGATCTTAAAATGTCTGTTTTTTAATAGAGAAATTTATTCCATTCATATTTAGTGCATTATACTTCATATTTGTGCTGGTTTGAAACTGTTATGTACCCCAGAAAAGGCATGTTCTTTTATTCCTAATCCAATCTTATAGGGGCAGACCTATTATTTGAGTGGGACCTTTTGATTAAGTTGTTTTCCATGGAGATGCAACCCACCCAATACTTTGCATTCTAAAATATTTTACAATTGCTTTTTATCGTATTTTGTTGTTTTCTTTCTTTTCCCCTAATTTTAAAGGCAGTAATTTTGTTAAGACTCCTCTTGCAAGTGACACAAACCCAACTAAACCAAACTTAACCCAAAAGAGGAATTTGTGTCTCATATATGAAAAGTTCAGGGGGTATAATCTAGGCAAGGCTGGATCCAGGTGCTCAAGTAATGTCACCAAGAATCTTCTCTATCCTTCTCTCAATTTAGGTTTCCTCTGTGTTTGCTTCACACACTGTTTCTATGAGGAAACAAAGATGATCACCAGAAGCTCCAGTCTCCTATTACATCTGTTAAGTAATGAAAGAAAAATGTCTCTTTAGGGAAAGAAAGTGTCTCTTTACCAATAATTCCATCAAAAAGTTAAATAGAGGGCTCACAGTTGGTTCACCTTGGATCAAATGTCCATCTCTAAACCAAACATGATATTGTAAAGGGGAACTGATCTTCAGGTTGGTACTTATGAAGTCTGGGTCAAACCAAGAGAAAAGGTTGGGTCAGCCCCATGCAAAGCATAAGGCAGAGAGTGGAGGAGAGAAACTGTCCCTCAGTTTCCCCTTTTGTGAAATGGGTTATTAGGAGGATTAAATAACTTAATATTGGCAAAGAGCTTAGAACAGTACCTGACATCTTACTTAGAACTTATTAAGCAACTAACAGAAGGGAGAATGGAAATTAGAAAGGGAAAACCAAGAGACATCCACTACGCTTGGCTTGATTGAATTTATGCTTATTTTCTTCCTCATTAATTTTGATGTTGTATTATGCTTTCCATTTCTGTTGTCAATTACTTTCCAATTCCAAACAGCCATAATTACACAGATCATTTCAATTATTATATTAAAATTCTCTTCCTATCATTTACATTTTACTGTACATCTTTTCCCCCAAGATGAACCCTGTTGATTCGTAGAACAGTTGTAATTCTGCAGCCTTCTAATTGCAGTGTTGCAGATGAGATTCCCTTTCATGTATAGGCTTCTTTTTCCCCCACTTTGAACTCTTTTAATTTTTTTCCTTTACCCTTTGAGGAGACTTAATATTGTAATTTAGGAGTTTTGTTAGGATATTTCTAAGTATAGGTCTATTTAATCAATCCTGGCTTGGTTTTTCTATATCTTTCAATCTGCAAACTCAAGTCTATCTTAAGCTCAGGAGAAATTATCTTCTTCATTGGTTCCTCTTTTTTCCTTCTGGATCTCTTATTATTTTTATTTATTTGTTATTATTATTTTTTTTGACATGGGCAGGCTCTAGGAACCGAACTGGAGTCTATGCCACTGTGCCACCATTGTGCTACCCTGGGTCTCTTATTATTTAATGTTAGGTCTTCCAGATTTTTCTTCAAGTTGATTATCTTTTTCTTTATTAATTTCTCTCTGGTTTTGACTCTGTGATGAGGCATTTCCCATGGTATTATAGATCTCCATATTCTCTAATTGATTCTAATCAAATTATTCCTCAGATGTACTGTCCACGTGCTATCAGCTTGTCTGCTTGGTTATGGTATCAACCATACCATTTCACATAGCTGCAGAGATTTCATTCTATATAGTATTCCATTATGTTGTATACTATAATTTATTTATTCATTCTATAACTGAAGGACTTTGTGCTTTTTTTTTCCAGTTTGGGGCTATTATAAGAGGTGATTTGCAAACATACTTGTAGATTTTTCCTAGTGCAGATATGGGCATGCATTTTCAAAAGCAGCAGTTTTCAAAATGTAACCTGACACCCACACATAGGGATTCGTAAGACCCTTTAATGAACTCAGAACTTTTCAAATAAACTGAAAATAATATGCTTTTTGTTTTTCACTGTGTTGACAGTTGCTCTGATGGCACAAAAGCAGTAATGGTAGAATTGCTGATGCCTTAGCATGACTCAGTGACCTTTTGTACTAGTAGTCATTGTATTGCTTATTGAAATGGATTGCAGTTTTAAAATTTGTCAGTTTCACTTAATAATGTCCTTGAATAGGTAGGGAAAAGTAATAATTTTATTGAATTTTGACGCTTGTACATGCCTTTTTAATATTCTATATTGCATCACAAATATCAAATACCTAGGAAATATCTTAAAGGGCAAGACTTCTAAAAACTCTATAACTTCATTGAGAGACATTGACTTAAGACTTAAGTGGAAAGATATGCCATATATATAAATTGAAAGATTCAATAAGGTAAATCTTTTAAATAGTTTAAGGATTTTAATTCTGTAAGGATATAGATTCAAAGCACAGGGTTTGGGGATATTTTACATTATTTGAAAACTCTTTAATGTCTGGCTTAACAAAAGACAGCTGGATTCCTAGGTACTTGATTTTTTTATCCTATTTTAAATGGTGTCTTTCATAAGTTTCATTTCCTAACTTTCAGTGACTAGTACAAAAAAGTACAACTGTTTTTTAATATTAAGTTTGAATCCAGCAAGCTTACAATACTCTTTTTTTATAAACTTTTTTTATTAATTAAAAAACTTAACAAAAGAACATTAAGATATCATTCCATTCTACATATACAATCAGTAATTCTTAATATTATCACATAGTTGCATATTCATCATTTCTTAGAACATTTACAATACTCTTTTATTAATGCTAATACTATCAATGCAGATTCTTCTGGATTTTCTAAATGCCCAATAATTTTGCCAGTGAATAATGGCAGTTTTGTTTCTTCATTTCCAATATTTCTACCTTCTTTTTTTCTTTCCTTAATACACCAACAAGGATCTCCAGTACAATATTGGACTGCAGTGATTGTATCAGACTTCCTTGTCTTGTTCACTGTTTTATAAATATTCTACCAGATAAAGAAAGCACCCCTCTATTCCTATTCTGCTACCTGTTTCTTTTTTTAAATTATAAATGCATGTTGCATTTTATCAAATGATTTTTCTGCATCTGTTGTGATTGTGCTGGTTTGAAAGGATGTATGTCCCCTAGAGAAGCCATGTTTTTTTTAAAAAAATCTCGTTTGTAAAGGCAGAATAATCCCTATTCAATACTGTATGTTTGAATTTGTAATTAGATCATCTCCCTGGAGATGTGATTTAATCAAGAGTGGTTGTTAAACTGGGTTAGGTAACAACATGTCTCCACCCATTCGGGTGGGTCTTGATTAGTTTCTGAAGTCCTATAAAAGAGGAATCATTTTGGAGAATGAGAGTGATTCAGAGAGAGCAGAGCAGAATGACATAGCCATGAGAAGCAGAGTCCACCAGCCAGAAACCTTTGGAAATGAAGAAGGGAAACACCTTCAGGGGAGCTTCATGAAGGGAAGCTAGGAGAGAAAGCTAGCAGATGATGCCGTGTTCGTCACCTGCCTTTCCAGATAAGAGAGAAACCCTGACCTTATTCACCATGTGCCTTCTCACTTGAGAGAGAAACCCTGAATATCACTGGCCTTCTTGAACCAAGGTTTCTTTCCCTGGATGCCTTTGATTGGACATTTCAATAGACTGGTTTTAATTGGGACATTTTCTCGGCCTTAGAACTATAAGCTAGCAACTTATTTAATTCCCCTTTTTAAAAGCCATTCTGTTTCTGGTATATTGCATTCTGGCAGCTAGCGAACTAGAACAGTGATAATCATAGATTTTTCTTCTTATCTTATTGATAAGGTAAATTACATGGAACAATTTTTCTAATTTAAATCAGTCTTTGCATTCTTGCATTAAATACAACCTTTATGGTATGTATTTCTGTAAATTGTTGCCTTTAGTTTTAAAATTTTCTTTAGGATTTTTGCATCAGTGTTCATGAATGAGGTTTGCTTGTAATTTTACTTTTTCTAAATATTTCTGTCCAATTTTGGAATCAAGATTATACTTAAGTTGGGAAGTATTCTCTCATTTTTCTTTTGTTCACTGTATTTGTATAAAGATTTAAGTATTTCATCCATAAATGCTGGAGACTTACTGGTGAAGACACTCTAACCAGGAATTTTACAAACAATAATATTTTTACTACTATTTCAATTTATTTAAATTATTAATTAATTAATAATGAATTAAAGTAATACAGAATTATCCATATTTTCTCCAAATTTTATTTATTTAAACTCTATTGTTGAAAATGTAAATTACTTCCAGCTTTAAAGGATGCTGCAATGCATACATTTATGCATATCTCTAGGCAAAATTTTGTGTGGTTTTATATTTTAATATATTTTTATAAGATAAATCCTTACAAGATGAATTTCTCAAGGAGTATGAACATTTTTGAAGTTGTCTTGGTCTTGATATCAGGCTGTTTCTTTCCTGAAGTAGCAGCACAGGAGAGAGAAATGTCTTCTCTTACTAGTTATCTGTTGTATAACAAATTACTTCCAAATGTAGTGGCTTAAAACAGCAGCAAACATTGACTATCCTTGCAGTTTCTATGGACCAGAAATTTGGCAGTGCCTTAGCTGGACAGTTCTGACTTGGGGTCCCTCATGAGGTGGTAATCAAGATGGCAGCCAGGGCAGCAGTCACCTGAAAGCCTGACTGAGGTTCCACTCCCAAGGAGGCTCACTCAGATGCCTGGAAGGCTGGTGCTGATTGTTGATAGAAGGTCAGTTTCTCCACCCATATGCCCTCTCCACAGGATGTTTGAGTATCATCAAATATGGCGACTGGCTGCCCCAGAGCAAGCAATGAGGGAGAGAGAGATGGAAGCAGCAATAACTTTTGAGAACTACCTTTGGAAATTCCACACTGTTACTTCTACCAAATTCTTTTCATGGAAGCAGGTCATTGATTCTGGCCCACATTGAAAGAAAGGGAAATTAGACTCCACCTTTTGAAGGAACAAGTATCAAAGCAATTGTGGATATAGATATATATATAGATAGATAGATTGTTAATCTATTTTGAGTTTATTTTTATATATGGTAGGAAGCAGGGGTCCAACTTCCATTTTTCTAGCATCATGTATTGAAGAGATTATTCTTTCCTCATAGAATGGATCTGACACCTTTGTTGAAACCAACAGATTTTGTACTTTCAGTTCTATTCCACTGGTCTATATGTCTGTCCTTATGCTAGTGCCAGTAAGTGCCTTTTTAAAAACTTTTTATGTTAAATACTTTCAAACTTACAGGGTTGTTACAAAAATAATACAAATCCCATGCAGAAAACTCCAACATATCCCTACTGCCCAGATACCCAGATGACCAATTTTAACATTTTGCTGTATCTTTCTGTTCATCTATATCTATCTATCATTTATCTATCAATCCATTTTCTGAACATCTGATTATAGGTTATATACATCATGCCCCTTGAATACTTTCTACTGCCTGTGCATTTCCTAAGAGCAAGGATATTCACTTATGTAACCACCTTAAGTACAGTTTTTTTAAAAAACTTTTTTATTGTGTAGTATAATATATACACAAAGCAAAGAAATAAAAAATCAATAGTTTTCAAAGCACTCTTCAACAAGTAGTTACAGGACAGATCCCAGAATTTGTCCTGGGCTACCATACGATCCTCTCAGATTTTTCCTTCTAGTGCTCTAGAATATAGGAGGGTAGAGGGCTTATAAATTTTTATCACCACAATCGACTTTTTTCCTTCTTTTTTTATGAAAAATAACATATATACAAAAAAGCTATAAATTACAAAGCACAGCACCACAATTAGTTGTAGAGCATATTTCAAACTTTGACATGGGTTACAGTTCACAATTTTAGGTTTTTCTTCTAGCTGCTCTAAAATACTGGAGACCAAAAGAGATAACAGTTTAGTGATTCAGCATTCATATTCATTTGTTAAATCCTATCTTCTCTGTATAACTCCACCATCACCTTTGATCTTTCTGTTTATCTCTTTGGGGTGTTTGGGCTATAGCAATTCTAAATTTTTGGTATTGGAAGGATCTGTCAATTACATAGGGTACGGATATGGACCTAGCTGATGTTCTGGAGAGGCTGGGCCAACTAGGAGAGGGAACTATCTGATGTTCTAGAAAGGCTGGACTAGGTTGCAAGACTTATCTGGACCAAGGACCCATTTGGAGATTGTAGGTTTCTGGAAAGTTACTCTAGTGCATGCAACCCTTGTGGAATCTTATATATTGCCCTAGGTGTTCTTATTAATTACACTTCTTTTCCCCCTTTAGGTCAGGGTGGAACTGTTTCACCCCTGGATGTCATGTCCCATGTAAGGGGGAGGGCAATGATTTCACTTGCAGAGTTGGGCTTAGAGAGACTGAGGCCACATCTGAGCAACAACAGAGGTCTTCCAGAAGTAACTCTTAGGCTGCCTATAGACAGTCTCTGCCACCTACATAAACTTCACAGGTGTAAGCCTCATGATTGATTGAGAGCATGACCTATTGATTTGGATGTCTCTAAAATTTGACATGTTATCAGAGGATTCCCTAATGGTAAGGTTTAATATTCCATATTTTTCTCCTATCCCTGAGGGGACTTTGACAATACTTTCTTACTATCTGCTTAATATACTCTACGATGTATCTAGGCATTACAATAATCTATACAGGATTAAGGGACCTCCTTCTTATTCTGTGCTTCCTGTGTTTCAATTGTTCAAATGAGCTATACAGATAGGTTGTATTAGATTATGCACTACAGAAAATTTCATTTCCAGACCAAATAAACCTTTCTTCTATCGATCTCAAAGAATATGTGTGGTTCTAAAATATAGACACTGTCTTCCTTTCCCCTATGTTCAGAGTTACTTTAACCCCAACCTGTTCGGCTTCGTTCTTATCTCTAAATATCAGATTATATATATAGAACAGCCTCTCAAACTCCAGAAATAATAGTCACCACTCCAGACTTAATGTGTCTGCTCTAAAAGCTTACAATCTAGGTGCTGTTTTCTTATAAGCATTTTCTAAAGGTGACTATACCATTCTTGTTCTTTTGTTTCTGCCTTATTTTGTCTCACCAAATGTCCCACATGTTCATTCACATTGTTGTATGCCTCACGACTTTGTTTCTTTTTGTAAGACAACCTTCATTCATAAGTATACACCATCATTCGCCAATCTACTTCTCCATCAGTGCATCCTTTAGCCACCTGCATTCATCAGACTTCATGTAGAATGCCCAAAGTCCACAGTTCATCAACATTCTCAATTTTAGATAATTTCATTGTTCCCAAGAGTAAGAAAACCAGTAAACATACCCTCGCCAAATAGGAGATCTAAACCTCCTCTTAACTCTTGTCCCTCCCCCATTATTTGCCTCTACTGTTGCTGTGGTAGTGCTGATGGTTTCCTTTTGAACATAGCTCATAGCATGCAATAGCAGTTTTCCCCCTGTACCCTGGACTTAAACACTCTTTATACAAGAATCATATCTTTGAAGTAATTCTTACGAGAACTAATTCATATTTCTAGTGTTAATCAGTGGGACACATCTTGTTCATCTTCAATATGGTAATGTTACTTATAGACCCACTAGAGAACCACCTTCACTCCTATCTATTCGCTTACATTGGAGTTCAACCTCATTAGCTAACAGTTCACCCATCTATAGCTTCTATGTATCTCTAAGTCCCCTATATTCTGTATTATAAACCTCTGATTATACCTTTATGCTGCTCATAAAAGTGGAATCATACAGTATCCTTTTGTGTCTGGCTAACTGCACTCAACATTATGTCCTCAAGGCCCATCCATCTTGTCATGTGCTTCAGGATGTCATTTTGTCTTACTGCTGCATAATATTTCATCATATGTATATACTACATTTTGTTGATCCACTCTTCTATTGATGGGCATTTGGTTTGTTTCCATCTTTTGGCAATTGTGAATAATGCTGTTATGAACATCATGTGCAAATGTCTGTTTGTGTCATTGTTTTCAACTCTTCTGGGTATATACCAAGTAGTGCTATTGCTGGGTCATAGGGCAACTCGATGTTCAGTTTCCTAAGGAACCGCCAAACAGTCTTCCATAGTGGCTGCACCATTATACATTCCCACCAGCTGTGCATAAGTGTCCCAGTTTCTCCACATCCTCTCCAACATTTATAGTTTCCTGTTTGTTTAATAGCAGCAATTCTTTTAGGTGTGAGGTGATATCTCTTTGTAGTCTCGATCTGTATTTCCCTCATAGACAATGAAAATGAGCATCTCTTCACGTGCTTTTGAGCTATCTGTATTTGCTCTTCAGAAAAATGCTTATTCATATCTTTAGCCCATTCTATAATTGGATTGGTTGTTCTTTTGTTGTTGAGTTGTCTGATTTCTTTGTATATACAGGAAATCAAACCTTTGTCTGATATGTAATTTCCAAATATTTTCTCCCATTGTGTTGGCTGCCTCTTCACCTTTTTGACAAAGTCTGTTGACAAGGTTTTTTGAGGTGCAGAAGCATTTGATTTTGAGGAGTTCCCATTTATCTATTTTTCCTTTTGTTGCTTGTGCTTTGGGTATAAAGTTTAGGAAGCTACATCCTATTACTAGGTCTTGAAGATGTTTCCCTACATTTTCTTCCAGAGGCTTTATGGTACCAGTTCTTATATTTAGGTGTTTGATCAACTTTGAGTTAATTTTTGTGTCGTGTGTAAGATCAGGGTCCTCTCTCATTCTTTTGGCTATTGATATCTAGTTCTTCCATGCCCAGTTATTGAAAAGACTGTTTTGTCCCAGTTCAGAGGATTTGGGGGCCTTGTCAAAAACCACTTGACTATAGATTTGGTGGTCTATTCCTGCCCTCTTGATTTGATTCCATTGGTCAGTGCTTCTATCTCTGTGCCATACCCTGCTTTTTTGACCACTGTGGTTTTATAATAGATTTTAAAGTCAGGGGGTGTTAATCCTCCCACTTCATTCTTCTTTTTTAGGGTGCTTTTAGCTGTTCGTGGTCTCTTTCCCTTCCAGATGAATTTGGTAGTTAGCTTTTCCTAATCTTCAAAGGAGGTTGTTGGAATTTTGTTGGTACTGTGTTGGATCTGTAGATCTATCTGGGGAGAATTGACATCTTACCTATATTTACCCTTCCTATCCATGAACAGAGAACGTCTTTCCACCTATTTAGATCTCCTTTGATTTCTTTTAGCAATATTATGAAGTTTTCTGTATACAAGTCCTTTACATCTCTAGTTAGTTCATTTCTAAGTACTTGATTCTTTTATTTGCTGTTTTGAATGTAATTTTTCCCTTAACTGACTCCTCAGCTAGATCATTGCTTGTGTATAGAAATGTTACTGATTTTTGCACATTAATTTTATATCCCACCACCTTGCTGAATTTGTTTATTAGCTCAAGTAATTTTGCTGTAGATTTCTCAGGATCCTCCAAGTATATTATCATATCATCTGAAAATAATAGTTTTACTTCTTCCTTTCCAATTTGGATACCTTTTATTTCTTTGTCCTGCCTGATTGCTCTAACTAGAACTTCTAACACAATGTTGAATAATAGTGGTGACAGTGGGCATCCTTGTCTTGTACCTGATCTTAGGGGGAAAGCTTTCAGTCTCTCTCCATTGAGTACAATGCTGGCTATCAGTTTTTCATATATTCCCTTTATCATATTGAGGTAGTTACCTTTGATTCCCATCTGTTGGAGTGTTTTTATCAGAAAAGATGCTGAATTTTGTTGAATGCTTTTTCAGCATCAATCGAGGTGATCATGTGATTTTTCCCTTTTGATTTGTTAATGTGCTGCATTACACTAATTGATTTTCATGTATGACCCATCCTTGCATTCCTAGTATAAACCCCACTTGGTCATGGTGTATAATTCTTTTAATGTGCTTTTGGATTCAATTTGCTAATATTTTATTGAGAATTTTTGCATCTGTGTTCATTAGGGAAATTGGCCTGTATTTTCCCTTTCTTATAGCATCTTTACCCAGTTTTGGTATTAAAATGATATTAGCTTCATAAAATGAGTTAGGTAGAGTTTTTTTTCCCTTGATTTTTTGGTAAGGTTTGAGCAGGACTGGTGTTAGTTCTCTATGGAACGTTTGATAAGATTCCCCTGTGAAGCCATGTGGCCCTGGGCTTTTCTTTGTAGGAAGATTTTTGATGACTGATTGGATCTCTTTACTTGTGATTGGCTTTTTGAGATCTTCTATTTTCTCCTGAGTCAGTGAAGCTTGTTTGTCCATTTCATCTAAGTTGTCTAGTTTGTTGGCATACAGCTGTTCATAGTATCCTCTTATGATTTTTTATTTCTTCAGGGTCTGTGGTAACACACATTTCTGATTTTGTTTATTTGTATCCTCTCTCTTTTTCCCTTTGTTAGTCTTGCTAGTGGCCCATCAATTTTATTGATCTTCTCAAAGAACCAACTTTTGGTTTTATTGATTCTTTCTATTGTTCTTTTGTTCTTCTATTTATTTACCTCTGCTTTAATCTTTATTATTTCTCTTCTTCTATTTGCTTTGGGGTTAGTTTGCTGTTCTTTCTCAAGTTTCTCCATGTGCTGTTATCGATTTTTGCTCTTTCTTGTTTTTTAATATAGACATTTAGAACAATAAATTTCCCTCTCCGTACAGCCTTAGCCACATCCCATAAGTTCTCATAAGTTATATTCTCATTTCATTAATTTCCAGATAAGTACTGATTTCTCTAGCAATTTCTTCTTTGACCCACTGGTTGTTTAAGAGTGTGTTATTTAATCTCCATATATTTGTAAATGTTCTTATTCTTTGGTGGTTATTGAGATCCAGCTCCATCCCATTGTGATCAGAGAAAGTGCTTTGAATAATTTCAGTGTTTAAAATTTATAAAGACCTGTTTGTGCCCCAGTATATGATCTATCCTGGAGAATGTTCCATGAGCACTAGAGAAGAACGTATATCCTTTTGCTTTGGAGTGCAATGACCTGTATATGTCTATAGGCCTAATTCATTTATCAAGTTATTTAGCTTCTCTATTTCCTTGTTGGTCTTCTGTCTGGTTGCTTTATCTATAAAGGAGAGTGGAGTATTGAAGTCTCCTACTATTATTGTTGAAACATCTATTGCTCCCTTCAGTTTTGCCAATGTCTGTCTCATGTTCTTTGGAACTCCTTGATCGAGAGCATAAACATTTATGATTGTTATATCTTCTTGGTGAATTGGCCCTTTAATTTTTATATAATGTCCTTCTTTGTCTCTCATGATGTCATTACATTTAAAGTCTATTTTCCGATATTAGTATAGCTACTCCTGCCTTCTTTTGGTTATAACTTGCATGGAAAATCTTTTTCCATCCTTTCACCTTCAATCTATGTGTATCCTTGTATCTAAGAAGAGTCTCTTGTAAGCAGTATATAGCTGGATTATTCTGCCAATCTGTATCTTTTAATTGGTAAGTTAACATTCAAAGTTATTACTGAAAACGCATTTCTTGAATCCACCATCTTATCTTTTTTATTTTATTTGTCAGATCTATATATTCTTTTCCTTCTTTCTCTTTGTATTCTTTAAATTAACCTTAGTGGTACTCTTCAATTCTGTGCCATTGTCCAGAGCTCCCTCTCTTGTTTTTTTTTTTTTTTCAGCCAGCAGAACTCCTTTTAGTATTTCTTATAGAGCCAGTCTCTTGTTGACAAATTCTTTCAGGACTTCTTTGTCTGTGAAAGCTTTAATCTCTCCCTCAATTTTGAAGGACATTTTGGCTGGGTATAGAATTCTTGGCTGGAAGTCTTTCTCTTCCAGGATCTTGGATATATCATACCACTGCCTTCTCGCCTCCATGGTGCTACCTGAGTAGTCTGAATTCAGTCTTATTTGGTTTCACTTGTATGTAGTAGATTGTTCTTCTCTTGCCACTTTCAGGATTTTCTGCTTGTCTTCAACATTTCACAGACTGATTAGTATGTGCCTTGGGGAAGGCCGATTTGGATTTATTCTGTTTGGAGTTCCTTGAGTTTCTTTGATTTGTATATTTATGATTTATGTCCTTTATGAGGGTAGGGAAGTTTTCCCCCATTATATCCTCAACTACTATTCCTAGGCTTTTACTCCTCTCTTCTCCTTCTGGGACATCAATGATTTTTATATTTCTGTGCTCTGTTTTGTCTACCATTTCCCTGAGTTCCAACTCAATTTTTTCCATCTTTTTTGCCATTTGCTGTTTTGAGTCTTTGAAGTCAATTATCCTGTTCTCAATATCACTTATTCTTTCTTCTGTCTCCTCAAATCTGGTGTTGTGTGCCTCTAGTATGTTTTTTATTTGGTCAACAGAGTATTTAAGCGCTGTGATAGCCACTATTTTTCTATTTATTCTTCCAAATTGCTCTTTGTGCTCTTCTACTAACTTCTTGATCTCCTTTATGCCATTTGCTGTCCCTCTGATTTTATTAAGCAGAGTTGTATGAACATCTTTGATTTGTTCCAATGTCTGTGTCTCCTCTGGTCTTTTAATTTGGTCATTAGGCAGGGCTATATATGTCTGCATTGTGATATGCTTAGTGGTCTTCTGCTGTCTTCACAGCATGTAAATATCTTAATTGATTTATTTTGGGAGTTGATTTCTTTCAGTAGTCTAAGTCCTTGTGTTTGGGGGATGGTTGTAGAACAGGGAGCAGGGAACAGGGTGGGGCACTCACTGCAGTGATTTGTTTCAGAGCAGGTATAGGTGCAGGTCGGGGATGTTACACCGATGCGTGTGAACATGGGCCCTCAGCAGCCAGGGAGGATGTAGCTGTGTAGGTGCACTGGTCTGTGGGGCATAACCCTGGTGTGTGCTGGTCTAAGGCATGGAACCCTTTGTGCACATGCGCAGAGCTGTGACAGCAGGTTGGTGTTATGCCTTCATAGATGGGGGCAGATGTGACTTGGCTGTGCAGCCTGGTGCTTTCTCAGAGCTGGGAAGTATGGCTGAGGACAGTGTGCATGCGCAGTTCTAGGATTTCTGTAAAGTCGTGGACATATTTTAAAACCACCACAAAGCCTCAGTGTAAGCCTAGTTTAAGCGGATTGATCTCCTTGGCAAGAGCCCTCAAAAACATGTTTCTTCAAAAGTTCTTAGCCCATTGAAGTCACCGAGGCAAATGGGATCCCTGGTGAGAATGTGGTTCTCGGGCTACAAGCTGTCAAGCATGTTCTACCCTTAGTGTCTAGGGCCAGTGCCCTGGCTGCTATCCAGGCTCAAGATTTAGGTCTTAATTATGTAAATGGAGAGGTTATGCCATTAAGGATTCTGGTAAGTTAGTTACAAGACAAAAAGCAATGCCACTGAAGTAAAGACTAATGAATTCCAATGCTCCTACCACTCTGACAGTAAATGCCAAACCAAGACTCTTATTTCAACAAAGGATGCCAGACAGCTGGTAGCAAAGAGGGCCCTGCTTGCTGTTATTGATTCATTGAGACCCTATCCAAAGTTCCTTTTCTCTATGCATGCTGGGGGATGCAAACAACCCCTGGCTAGCCCTCCCCCATCCCAGGACCACCTGTGCAACTACCCAGACAGCCCATAAGAGCTCAGGCCAGTCATTTTGGGAAGCAGCCAGTGCCAGTGAGGGAAAGGGACTTCAGCCAGCTCAATTGGACGTGACATTTTGCATTTGGAGGACTGAGGCAGGGTGAGAGGGTTTCACTGGGGCCTCTTTCTCTCCCTCTGTTCTGCAGGAGATTTCCAATTGTCCCTGACAGTAGACAAGGCTGGACAGAGAGGTCTCCTGACCCTAAAGGCCCCTGGAGGCACCAAAGCACCAACTTTCTAAATTTTTCTTTTTCACCCTCCCCCAATCCCACACCGCAGGGCCCTGGGCTCTGTGGCTCTTGCTTTGTGTGGCTATTTTCTCTTTACTTCCAAATTGTCTGATCTTGACCTCAGCTTGTATCTAGTGCTGCTGTAAGAAATAGCCCTGTGCAATCTACTTCTGCAGTTACTATAAAAGCACTGTTGAGGACCGTGACTGGTATATCTGCAATAAAATGATGAATAAGGCCCAAACCAAAACAGAGGAAGACAAGCGGTAGTGGGAAATCCTACCTAAATGGAGCCACCCAGGAGGAGGGCCAGTGCATCCTGGCAATATGGCGAGGGAGGTTGCAAACCACAGGATGTGCTAACAACTGGCCACCCTATCCCCGACACCCATTCTTCCACTGCCATTTATATTAGGAGAAATAGGAAAGCGATGGGGAAGATCTCCATCTATCCAAGCTGTCGACCTTACAGCATGGATGGTGAGACGCAATTACCTTTCTCCTCATGGGAAGATGGAAGTGATCACAGACCACTGACCACTTCTGGTCTGGAGATTTCTATAGGTCATGTATAGAGGTGGCCCATGTAAGCAGAGAGAAAAGGCACTGTACAGGGTACCCCCAACCCAGTTCCCCTCAGCCCTTGGAAGTCCACAGACTTTCCTGTGGCTCTACCAAAAGCCACATGGAATTGGATAGGTAATGGCTGTTAGCTGCCCCCATAGTTACCAGGGCAAGTGGGGGTTGGTGGCATAGCCTGCTGCCTGAGTTCAAGGGGGGCATTCCCACTTCCTCTCTGCATGTGGGTCCTTGAACAAAAGGGGACCCGGCTTAAGTTGAACACTTCTCAAAACAACCATTTTACCTTCCATGTGAGACTGCTGCTTCCTCTAAGTCCACGAGGCTCACACAGAACCACATGGATGCAGTCCAAGACCAGAGAGCCCTCCTCACCACCAGTGGTGCTCAGCCCTGCTGAGATGACGCCTCCCTTGTCCCCCTCCCTCCTTCCTGCCCCTAAGCCTAGAACTGCCAGACTTCAAAAGAGGAGGAGGAGAGCCTGGGGTTGGGGGAAGGAAGAGCTTTGGGAGTTTTAAACTGACTGGACTGAGTTATTAATATCTGAAAGTGACAGTTACATTCACTTTCTGCCCAAAATATCATTAAGTGATGGGGAAAAGGATTCAATAGAAAACGGTAGAAAGCAGTGACTGGAAAAGATGAACTTTCATGTTTCTACCCACAAAGTTGAGACTCCTCAATCACTCACTGCGCAACATTCCGGCCAATGCTAAATAAAATCCTGTGGAGAGAAATTGTTTTCTGAATTTTTGGCAGGTCTATCCAGAATGTGGGGCGATGCAACCTCAGACACTCTGGGAGTAAAGGGAAATTGTTCGGGCCTTTGGAGGGAGCAGTTTGACGATAGGAATCATAAGCCTTAAAAGATGCTTGCTTTTGGCCCAGCAGTTTTATTTCTGGGAATTTAGTTATTTATTATTTATCATGTTTTTTATTGAGTACTGAATATGTATGTGGCACTGCTAGGCAGGCTGACCAAGACAAATAGGGTCCCTTCTTTATGGGCCTTGAACCTTGGTGAGGGGGAGACAGGTAAACAGGCTATTTCTACAGGCTGTGCTCACACAGGATGAAGAGGGGCACCTGGCCCAGTTGTTTTTGGTGTTTGTGGTGGTGGGGTCTCAGAGGAGACTCATCTGAGGAATGATGTCTCAGCTCAGATCTCAAAGAGAAGGGACTCTCAAGGCAAGGACTCGCAGGTGGAAGAAGAAAATGGGGAAGGTCCAGGCAGTGGAAAGGTCTGTGCAAAAGATGCAGATGAAAAGACCATGCCAAGGAACAAGCGTTTCAGTTTGGCCAGAAAGAGAGGCAAGGGTGAGAGGATGATGAAGGAGAGAGTCTGGAAAGGGAGCCCCAGGGACCCTAAGAACATAATTCAGGATGAGTACAAAGACTCAGCACAGCATCATTTTTTTTTTTTTTTGGACTAGATTTTTTTTATTTATTATTTTTTTGAAAAGAGCAAAAGTTAATTTAGAAAAGGCTAGTCTCATGAAGATAGGAGGACAGTTCTTCAAATCTCTCTCCACAAACTGGAGAAACTTTCGGTGTTTATTTTTTTAAACTTTTTTATTGTGTAATATAACATATATACAAAGCAAAGAAAGAAAAAAGCAATAGTTTTCAAAGCACTCTTCAATAAGTAGTTATAGGACAGATCCCAGAGTTTGTCATGGGCTACTATACCATCATCTCAGATTTTTCCTTCTAGATGCTGCAGAACATTGGAGGCTAGAAGGAATATATATATATGTTTTTATCATCACTTCTTTCTTTTTTGTGAAAAAATAACACATATACAAAAAAGCAATAAATTTCAATGCACAGCACAACAATTAGTTGTAGAACAGATTTCAGAGTTTGGTACGGGTTACAATTCCACAATTTTAGGTATTTACTTCTAGCTGCTCTAAAATACTGGAGACTAAAAGAAATATCAATATAATGATTCAGCAATCATGCTCATTTGTTAAACCCTACCTTCTCTGTATAACTCCACTATCACCTTTGATCTTTCTCCCACTCTTAGGGGTATTTGGGCTCTGCCCACTCTAACTTTTTCATGTTGGAAAGGCCTGTCAATAATAAGGGGTAAGGAGATGGAACTAGCTGATGTTCTAGAGAGGCTGGGCCCTCTAGATTTCAGGACTTATCTGGTCCAGGGACCTATATGGAGGTTGTAGGTTTCTGGAAAGTTGCTCTAGTATGGGGAACCTTTGTAGAATCTTATATATTGCCCTAGGTGTTCTTTAGGATTGACTAGAATGGTTTTGGTTGGGGTTTGGCAAGTTGGATAAGTAGCAATGTCTAACTGAAGCTTACCTAAGAGTGACCTCCAGAGTAGACTCTCATCTATATTTGAACTCTCTCAGTTCCTAATACCTTATTTGTTACAGTTCTTTTCTCCATTTTGGTTAGAATGGCATTGTTGGTCCCATGCTGCCAGGGCCAGATTCATCCCTGGGAATCATCTCCCACACCACCAGGGAGAATTTCACCCCTGGATGTCACATCCCATGAAGTGGGGAGGGTAATGGTTTCACTGTAGAGTTAGGTTTAGAGAGAGTGAGTCCTCATCTGAGCAACAGAAGGCTTCTCCAGAGGTGAGTCATGTTAGGAATCATACATAAGCTTCACAAGAGTAAGCCTCAAGATCAAGGGCTTGGCCTATTAATTTGGGTGTCCCTAATGTTTGACATAGTATCAGGGGTTTCCCCCATGGTAAAGTTTCATAGTTCTACATTTTTTCTCAAGAAACTTCGCCAATACTTTTTGATTATCTGTTTAATTTATTCTGAGAAGTAACCAGGTACTACATTAAGCTATACAGGATTAAAGGTCCTCATTCTTATTCTGGGTTCCCTGTGTTTCCATTGTTTAAATGAGCTATCTAGACAGGTTGAGTTTGATGATGTGCCTCAGAAAATTTAGGTTCTGGACAAAATAAACCTTTCTGCCTTTGGTCTCAAAGAGTAGATGATGTTCTAAAATACAGACGATGTCTTCCTTACCCCTGTGTTCTGAATTACCTTAATTCCTAAGTGATCGACTTCATTCTTACCTCTGAATACCAGGTTATACATATATAAAACTGCCTCTCAGAATCCAGAAATAATAATTACCACTCCAGACAAAATGGGACTGCTATAAGAGCTTACAATCTAGGCTCCTATTTTCATATAAGCATTTTCTAAATGAGACCATACAATAATTGCTCTTTTGTTTCTGCCTTATTTTGGCTCACCAAATGCCCCACAGATTCATTCACAATGTTGTATGCCTCATAACTTCATTCCTTTTTGAAGCAGCACAATATTCAATCACATGTATACACCATTGTTCGCCGATCTACTTCTCAGTCAGTGCATCCTTCAGCCACCTCCATTCATTGGGCATCATGTATAATGTCCAAAGTCCATGGTCCCTCAACACTTTTAATTTTAGATAATTTTATTGTTCCCAAGAGAAAGATAACCAATAACACACCCTCACCGAATAGGAAACCTAAACCTCCCCTTAACTCGTCTCTCCCATTATTTACACCAGCTGTTGCTACGGTCCCGCTAATGTTTTCCTATTAAACATAGCCCATAGCATGTAATAGCAGTCCCCCCTGCCACCATACCCTGAACTTAAACACTCTTTGTACAAGAATCATACCTTTGAAGTAGTTCTTGTAAGAACTTATTTATATTTCTTACATATAGTTAATCAGTGGGACCCATAGGTCTATCCAACCCCTTTCACTCATGTTTACTTTCAATATGGTAATATTACTTATAGACCTACTAGTGAACCACCTTCACTTCTATCTATTACCTTACCTTTCAGTTCAACCTCATTAACCAATCAGCATAGCATTTTATGATAATGATAACTGATGCTTGGAGCAACTTAGATGTCAAACAATAGGTCACTGGTGACACCAGCACAATAGAACACTTCCACCACCATGGAAGAATATTTATTGGCATGAAAAGATGTTTAATGTTATATTATCAAATAGAAATCAGGCTGTAAAATTGCTGGGAAAACTGGATGTCTATGTGAAAAGGAATGAAGAAAGACCCCTACCTCATACCATATACAAAAATCAACTCAAAATGAATCACAGACCTAAATATAAGAACTAGAACTATAAAACTCCTAGAAAAAAAATGTAGGGCAGCATCTTCAGGACCTTGTGTTAGGCAGTGATTTTTTGGATTTTACACATAAAACACAATCAACAAATGAAAAAAAATAGATAAATGGGACCTCATCAAAATTAAAAACCTTCTAATTACTATCCTTGCCCTGTAATAAACAAAACCATTGAGTATGATAGCTTTCAGTGTAGGGTCTCTGAATTTGTAGCCAGCTGGTCTGAAAGGGGGAGGCCCTGAAGAGCCCCAAACTTGTAGCTGGTGACTGAAGTGAGGGCAGTCTTGTGGGAACATTTCCCTCGGTCTTTGAGTTTGGTCGATGCCATTGCAGCTCCTATTATTCTTTGAAATGGCTCTTGCCAGGGTCCCTATTCAGCAGGTATGTACTAAGAATATACTCTGTGCTTTAGCTAGACACTGGGGGTACAGATGTGAACAGACAGGCAGGATCCCATGGAGTTCATGGTCCAGGGGGTTACTGACAAGTAATAAAATAATTGCAGTGCAGTGTGATGAGGGCTATGCAGTGGACATGAACAGAGCACATGGGAGGGCAATAACCCAGACTTAAGGTCAGGGTAGTGTCCCTGGAAGAAGTGACATAGAACTGAGACAGAATGAACAGGGCTCAGCCAAGCAAAGAAGGGAAGAAATTCCCAAGAAATTCCCAAGATTGGAAAAAAAAACATGATATTTTAAAGACTTAAATCTCCTCAAATCACTTTCGTGCTTGAAACCTTCAGAAGTTTCATATCCATAAAACAGCAGGAGGGCAGGTTCTTGTTCACTATTTTATCCCTATTGGGCTCATAGTAGAATTCAATAAATATTTGAGAATACAAAAAGAATTAACATCCAAAATACAGAATAATTAACAAGGCTTTCACAAATGAAACATTAGAAGCACCCAATAGAATGCTATTTGCTACATTTCCTGGGAGACTATTATTGTGTTTTAAAGTGTTACAAGAAAACTAATAACTATGTAATGTCTAGTACAATATCTATTGCATAGTTGGTGCTTAATAAATTTGTTGAATGCATGTAGTGTTTGGTAATTTTCAGCACTTAAATTATAATATCCTATAAATTCCTCATAACATCTCAGTGGACGTTCTTAATTGTTAAGCAAATTGCCCAAGATCACCCAACTAGTAAGTAGTGAGATGAGACGGCCTCAGCTCACTTGAAAAGTACAAGGTCCTTAAGAAATGCTTAACAAAATGAATAAATGTCCAGAGAAAACAATGGATCCATGAGCTGCTTTCTCCTATATTGGAAAGGAAGATGATGCTATTCTCTGGTTCAGGCAAGGGAAAGAGTCAACAGCCTGCTATGCAGCAGTAACCTGACCCCCTATTGCTTTCAAAGCTTGGGAATCATCTGCCAGAAATTCCAAAGCCTTTGGTTACAGGTTCTGATTTCTCAATTGACATTTATGGGGTTTACTCTAACAATTAAATTGCACATATTATTTACCACGTCATCATCTCCAGTTAAGTTGATAATTAGCTTTCATGTCCTATCAAGTATTTACCAGCTGCTTTATGAAAAAGAGTTTAATGAGATCATCAAGACATACAATACATTAACTAGGAGGGAGCCCACAGGAAGATTTGAAATGTCTATCAGTGAGACGGACAGTCTGGGTTTATTTTATGATAAACACAGACGCAATGTTGGCTGTGACAGATCCAGTGACATTTGAAGGAAAGTCCAGACTAACTGGGAACACTGGATACTTTTTGCCTTGACAGATCATAGAAATAGGAAGCTGGTGCATGAACCAGTGTGGGCCATACTCTGTGATAGGCTAATGGCTAGTAATAATTACAGCAACACCAACAACAGCTAATATTTGTTAAATGCCTCCTGTATGTAAGGCATTACACCAGGTACCTTACAAATAGTACGTCAATTCACACTGAGCCATATGAGGAAAGTTTTTAGGCTTATCTCTCTTTATTAGGAAGCAACTGAGGCTCAAATTGGTTAACTAATTGATTGAGGTCATATCGCTAGTAAGAAGCAAATCTGGAACTTGAATCCTGTTTGGAAAAAGCATGCTCCTCCAAGGGGCAGGGAATGGAAGTAAAGGAGAGAGGCTGTGGGGACAATGGCATCTGCCACTGAGACCATGTGGCTTTCACAAAACAGCTTGGATGAAGGATGGCAAATATGTGGTACATGGCTGCCTGTCAGCCCCTCCAGCTAGCCCCATGCCAGACATCTCTAATTTATCATGATACTCTCTCCCACTGAGCACAGATGTGTCCTCATAATCCTTCTAACCATAGACCTCCAGGCAGTCACTAAGTCAATCAGAACTGACTTGGGAGAGGAACCCCCTTTGCCGTCCCTGGCTTAAAGTTTGCATGAAAACATTGGTGACAAAAGCACGAGACTTGGAGTTTGAGGCCATCAGGTTTGGAGGTTTACACTCTCTTCAAGTAATTCCCAAGGCTGTTTCACCATCTGTGAAATCTGAAAGGTCATGAGAAGCCAATGGAATAGTGTCTGCTGATGTGTATGCCACAGAGACAGAAGCAGAGTAAGTCCAGCAAAGTGTTAGTTTCCTCTCATTAGTGGTGATCAGAATATACACACTTGTGTTAGGGGAAAGGGTAGGTTTCTCGATATCTTAGAAACCTCAGTGGTGGAGAAAGGCAGTGACAAAAGAGCCTGGGTTCAGGGAATTTGTGGAGAGCTTTGAGGTCCAGGGACAAGGATCTGTAGGGACTAGGGCAGTTGATATACAAAGGAGCAGCCCAGCTGGGTTTGGAGGGAGGCCTGGTGGAATAATGAGGCAAGGAAGTCAGCTTTGGCAGAGTCTGAGGCTCTCTAGGCCAGGCCTAACTTCACCAATCAAAATTCACAGCAGCCAAGGTGGACCAGGTAAGGCAGCCTGAGTGAGGATTCAGTAACCCTGGGATAATGAATGCTGACTAGACAAATGGGATGGTTCTTGCTTGTCTTTCCATTTCTTCCCGCCCATTTGGGGTGTGTTTAGTTTTCCTTTAGTTTTCTAAGGTTGAATTTTTCTTTATCAATCTAAGGGAAGCAGGAACTATCTATGCCAAAGATGGAAGGTAGGAAATTCAGAGTAGCCTGGATACCAAAAGCCCTGAGTGGAATGACCATCTCAGGGGAGAATGAAGAGGGGCATGTAGCTGGAGAAGCAAGAGAAAGGACACCCCAGGGATCTGAAGGGGAGGTGATTGGGAAAGCAGTCAGCTGTGGATGAAAGACATTCTCCTGGCCTTTGAGTACATCCCCTGTCATGTTTAAGTACACCGCAGCATGTCCTTTCTGAAGTCCCAGTGCCCTGCCACTTCTTTTACTCCTTCCGGGTCTTGACCTTCAGTTGATGGAGGTTGAGGAATCTAGAAACAACCCCTGGTGAGGGAGATTAGCAAGTCAGGGACAGTAGCTCAGAGCGATAGACTGGGGCACCAGGAAAGGGTCTGGGTCTTGGGGAAAAGGAATGAATCCACTTTAGAGTGGGTGTGTTAGGTTGTTTGGATGCAAAGAACTACAGGCTTATTTGGAGAGTAAACATGTAGATGTGTGTATGTGTGTGTGTTGTGTGTTTGGGGTGAGGGAAGGATGTTGTAAGGAAAAACATGGAAATAAGGGAGTTAGAAAGCTCGACCTCATGGCCAGGCCTCATGGATACCCAGAAAGGGTTTAACAACCAGGCCTTCTGAGAACAGCAACTGATGTCCTTTTGGATTTCAGAGAGACCAGAACTGTAAAGACTGTGCCAAATCCAAAGCAGTTCTAGGACTCAGGAGAGATCATCACCCTTGGTGGTTTCCATCTTCAATGAAAAGTCTTATATCCTATTTATATGCTTCTTTGTGTTAATCTTCTCAGGCTATGGGCCAACCCCCTCACCTTATTCATATCTTTGACTTATAATTTTGGATTATTCATAAATGCCACTTACTCACAGTTGCTCATGGTTCTTACTTCTTTCTGACCTCTCTCAGCATGAGCTTCTGCTCCCATCACCAACAGAACAATTCTTTCTAAAGAATCTCATTGTTCAAATTTTTAATAGAGAAAATCAAATTGGTCCAGCTAATCATAATTGTCTCAATAAAGAATGAAATTTTTGACTCAGGCCTCTGCATGATTGCTGGACCGTCTTTGGCTCAGCTGCTCTAGGCTGTCCAATTATGAAAGGAATGGTCTCTCATCGAAGGGACTTGGGAGGGACAGCTCATGACTACTCAGCTGTGTATCTGGATCTGTTCTTATCTCTGTCCAGCTTAGAAGTTCCCAGTGAGCAAGGTCTTGGCACTGAGTGATGCTCAGTTCAAAATGGAATGGCTCTGTGCCTCCACACTGTCCATCCAGCTCTCACAAAGGCACTGTACTCTGAGAGGGCCAGGTGGATGGTCATTACGTCATTACACAGTTGGGCTCAGGAGGTTAATGGCAGCAGTATAACATCACCCAAAAAGAGTCATCTGTGGTAAGCTGAAAGATAGAGTGCCTTAGACTTCAGATTAGCTTGGGGGGGTGTTGGAACCTAGCGACCACCTTAGAAGCCAACCTCAGCTCAACCCTGGACATCTCTGAATCTTTTCAGGGAGCTCTGTGCCAGTGTACGCTTCAGGGTCCTTTGTTGTAGGCAACAGAAACTGATCCTGGATAGCTTAAACAACTGAGGAAGTTTAGCAGAAAGGCAAAGCGGGCTCATAGCACAAAGACCTAGACTTTGAAGACGGGCAGTTGCCAAGGCAGCCATCAGGACAGGAAGAGGCACAGTGTCTTTTTAGCAGTAGCAGTCTGTCCAGGGCACCCTCACAGCCCGTGCAGAGTATCGTGGTCACCCATGAAGGACTCCTAGTAACCTTTCATTGTAGTGTCACCTGCTCCAGAGTTGAAGTGGGAATGTCCAATTGACTGAGCCCAAATCACACATTCATATCCAATCTTTCCTTGGAGAGCAAAGACCCTTCCTTCAGCCTATAGAGGAGAGGGCAGGACAGCAAGATCCACCAAAGGTCATCACAAGGGGGCATTCTCTCCAAACAGGAAGCAGGATGGAAGGTGGACAGGCAAAATATAAAGTCAAATACCACTACTGCCTAAAAACTGTCCACTTGAATGTACTTGAACTGCTGTTTATTCTGCTCAACATTTTTTTTTTTTTAACATGGGCATGCACCGGGAATCAAACCCGGGTCCTCGGGCATGGCAGGCAAGCATTCTTACCTGCTGAGCCACCGTGGCCCGCCCTCTGTTCAACATTTTAACACTTGTAGCTTTCTTTGGGATTGTGGACTCCTGATCTCGGTTCTCATTCATAACCATGACTGGACTCATTTACTCCACAATGCTCTCAATAGCCCATGCCCTCATACTTGGGTTTTTACTTTGGGTTCTCCATCAGTTAGAGTTCCAGCAGGAAACAGATAGCATACTCACATTGGATCATCTGAGAAGAGTTTAGCTAAAAATATATACTATTTGCAAATGTAGGCAGAGTGTAGGGAAACTAAAAGGGATAATGCAGTCTGGGGCTCCATTGCCACTGCAAGGGCCTGACAGGGCCAAGGGAAAGAGAAAGAGAAGAAAGAGAAAGTAAGAGAGTGAGAGCATGTGAAGAGAGCTTTAGGCAGAGTTATGACCTATGGTTAAGGGGGACATCAAGGCACCAGTAATCATCTGGGGACTGACCCTGACCTCATTCTCCTCCTGGCTTTGATTTCCCTCCAGTGCTTCCAATTGGTCCAACTCAACATGATCTCAGAGGGCAGAGGGAACTCAATGCAATCCATACAAGTCAGGCTCCCTGGGCAGAGAGCAGGGTGGAGAAGGGTAGAAGGTAGATCAAGAGAGACAAATTTGAGATCCACAGCACAACTGCTTTTCTCTCTAGCAATGGTCTCAAATCCAGAATTTGACCACTGTTCTGCTGGTACCTCTTTTTCCTGGGTTAGATTTTGTTGCTCATTCCCCCTGGCTGGCACAGAGCCAGAAGAGGAGAAGGATGCCAAGGGAACAGCAAAGATGACCTAATGTGAGGAAGCAGGCCCCAGGGGACAGGCAGCTGTAAGGCATGAAGGGCCAGCTAGTCAAGCACACAGAAGTGAATGTCTGGAGCACTGGGCAGCAGACAGAAGGTCAGCGGTGCAATTGCAGGCAAGGGCAGGCCCACCATAGGGGAAGATATGGCTTAGCCAGTTGATGGGACACCACCATGAGGACTCTCTCAGAGCAAGCAGGATTCAGAGACCTGGGCATAAAAACACAGCTAGACATTCACTGAATAGTCTTCCCTATTTCTGGTACTGTCCTGGGCACTGGGAAATTAAAGATGGCTGTGACAATCCTTTCCACTGAGGAACTTCCAGTCTACCGGGGGGAAACAGAAACCAGCCAATAATTTCAAACTAATGTGGAGTATGATTAGATAGACTGTGTCAAGGTACTTTGGGGGCTCCCATCTTGGGCTTGCAGGGAAGGATGACACTGGGCCCCTCCAGAAGGATGAGTGAGAAGTTGGCTAACAAAGGATGGAAGAATATTCCAGCTAGAAGGAGTGGTACAAGCAACACCTGTGTATGTGAGGGGAACAACAGCATGGCAGATAATCTACACAATCAAAATGGAGGCAAGGAGAGGCAAGAGGCAAGAGGCAAGGCTGGAGATGTGGATGGAGCAGGGCAGGGTAGCGCAGGCCTTTTCTGGGGAGCATCCACATCTCCAATGGTCTCACATACAGGATTACATATAACCCTCACAACAACTTTTTAAAATAATCATGATATACATTTTACAGATAAGGAAACTGAGACTCTCTTAAGCAGCTTGTTCAAGGTCACAAAACTAGGCAATGACATACACCTTTGGGAGCCATCCATAGGTTTGTCTTTCTCAGCACAGAGCTTATAGCATGTGTACGATTCATCTGGAGGCAGGTGAATTATATGGGAAAGCCAGTCCCCTAGTTTTGAGTGAAGGTCAGGAACATGGGCCAGGCAGTGTTTCCTCTGACCCCTCTAACCCAAGCAGACCAAGAGCTAGGTCAGGGCTGGGGTGACTCTGGGCTGGCTCTTTTCTATTCTATCTCCTTGAGGAACAGGCGCTGTGCCCCAAGCAAGAGATGTCCAAGTACAAAGAGTTCCATCGCTCTCTTCATCTTCCCCCTTCCCTCCCTGCTACCTCCTAACTCTTCTCTTTCTCTCTATTCCTTCTCCATCCCTTCCTATATCCCAGTGCCTCAACATCTAGCAACATCCAGAGCTCTCAAAAGCCCCCAGAGTTGGACCCACCCTGTTCAACCCCAACCCCACCCCCCACATCTGTGCAGGTACTGAGCAAAAGGATGTCTCCTCCCCTGCCCCTAATCTCCCCATCACAACTCCAGCCAAACTTCAACACCACAAGGGTCTCTGAGCCAGGAGGTCAAAAGGCAGCCTAAATGAACACTAAGGTGGGGCTAATAGACTACTCCCCTTAAACCCCCTGTGGTTTTTGTTTGGTTGAGCATCTACCCTGTGACAGGTTCTGTGCTAGGGGCAGTGGGGGATGCAGTGAGCCAGAAGACATCACTCTATAGTCAAGAAGTAAGACGGGGGTGGGGGGTTGGTGCAAGCGTAGTTCAGTGGTAGAATTCTTGCCTGCCAAGCAGGAGACCTAGGTTTGATCCCTGGTCCATGCACTTGCCAGAAAACAAAACAAATTAATAAAAAACAAACAAACAAAAATTCAACAAAATGGTGCTGCAATAACAGGATGCTCACATGGAAGAAATAATGAAATGTGACCCCTCCATACAGCATACAAAAAAAAAAAAAGAAGTAAGACAAGAACACAAAGAACAATGCAATAAATGCCACAAAGAGGTTTACGTCTTTAATTGGATTGGGGAGGGGTGTTGTGTCTGGACAGGGTGTGGGAGTGCAGGGAAGGCCTTATGGACCACAACGATTGAAGGACCAGCAGGAATCAACATAAACATATCGAGAGGGGGAGATGAGACATTTCAGACAGAGAACAGCACGGGCAAGGGCCTGGGTATAGGACGGTGTGGGACATGTATTCAGAGAACAACTGACGATTCCAATTGCATTCAGGAAGACCTCAATGCTTTAAAGTGGGCAGAGAAAGGGATTCCTTTAAATCCCATCCCTTAGTTTATTCCTGCAGGGAAGGACTTGAGGTTTACAGTTGTTGTAAGTTCCTCCTCCTAGAATGCCCCACCGGTCCAGTCTCCTTCACTGGACCTCTGAGTGTTCCCATCTCCTCGAAATCCAGCTCCAAATCCCTGGGCAGACCTACCTGTCCTCAGATCTGCTGGAGCAGGTTACATACCTAGGAGCTCTCCATGGGGCCTCCAAAAAGCACTCCTATCTTTCCAAGTGGCTCCTTTCTACCCCACCCCTCCAACAGGCTGGCCCCCTAGGTTCTTGGTTTCTGTAACTGTAATAAGTGTCCTCCCTCTGAAGAGCTTGCCCACTATTTATGCCTAATTACCATGTGGCACAATAATGATTATGTATTGCGCTAAATGTGTCAGACTAATTTAGTTCAAAGTTTTGCTTCATTACTACACCAAACCCCATTCATATACATTGAGTATTTAACTTTTCTGGATCTCAGCTTCCATGGATGTAAAAAGGGGGTGGGGGTGTGGCGATATGGATTAGATTAGTGCTTCTTCACCTCACTGGTCCTCAGAAGCTCTGGTAGGCTTTAGAAATACAGAACTGTAACCCCAGCACCCCAAATTCTGATCTAGTAGATCTCAGCTTGGGCCCCCAAATCTGGTTTTTTTTTTCTTTTGTTTCCCAGGGGTTTCTAGTGCATCCAATCTAAGGACTGACATTTAGGAAGCACTGAAGTAGCTAATCCCTAGGATGCTTTTCAAAACTCATTTATTCATTTATTGATTGATTCACCAAAAGGGGGGAGTACCAGGGATGAGGCAGGAGACAGAGAGGCAGACGACAGATGTGTGGACTTTTAATCCATTTTAACAAGATTAGAATTGATCCCAAATGGAGTTTAAAGACTATGAAGGGTTTTAAGCAGAGGGTGACATGATCAGATTTGTGTTTTAGAAGCAGCATTCTTATGCAGTATGCAAGATGGGCTGGAGGTGGGAGAGTGGTTGGAAGGCTTGGATGATAATCCTCATGAAAGAAGGTGATGACCTGGATTGGAGTGGTAGCGGTGAGGATAGAGGGAAGGGATGGCTTTGAGCAGCGTTCAGAAAGTAGAATGGACAGGACTTAGTGGTTTCATTTTCCTCTGGATCTGGGATAGAGTGGACATGTCTTGTTGTTTGACTCCACAGCCCTGGTCCCCTGCTTCTCTGGAGAACTCTTTACTGTGTCATTCTTGGTGGGAGACAGAGCCCTTATTCCCACTGAAGGGTGAGGCTCATGAACACGCTCAACCAACCAAAGGCAGCTGCTCCAGATTTTGACTCAAGAGCTAGTGACTCCGAAAAGCAGGGACAGCAGAGGTGGGCAGCACGAGTAGCAGCAAATTTCCAGGAGCAGCATAGCAGAGTGTCTAATGCCGGAAGTGGGGAAGGGACTATCTGGTGCCCTGTATTAAATGAACTCCCATAGTTCAGTTCCCACTGGACTACAGCTTGGGCTGGATTTTTGGTTGAAGATTAAGTGTCTAGCTCTTTCGTTCCTGTTTTACTAGCCTGGTTCTTTAATCATCCCTTTGATTTTGTGAGCTATTACAATATTTTCAATGAATTGCTTTTCTGCTTAAACTGCCCAGAGCTGTTCCTGTCTCATATTCGTGTTTCCTTATGGATACAGAGACTGTGTTGGAGCAAGGTGTGGCATGAGCAGCTGCGAGGTATAGCCCTCAAATCCTCAGAGGCAGGACACACACGCAGAGGAACAGGTTGTAAGGCAGAGAATCCCAAATTCTGCTGTTTAGTGTATAGACTAAAAGCATCTCTTCTCCTTATTTTCTCGTGCTCAAATGAAGAAAGTTTGAAAGAACTTCACAACTGAGAGCTGGACAGCTCAGTTCCATCCTGCATCCCAGTGGTTGAATGGTCCTTGCATTTGCAGATGACATGAAAACTATCATCTTGGTTTCATTGCCTGTTCCCATCCTCTGGAAGGGGAAGCCCCTTAATAATCTTTCTAGTGCTCTCCCAAACTAATGACGTTACCGACATCACAAGGCTATCAGAAGCTAAATGAGATAACAGGTGAGAAAGTGCTTTATCTATAGTAGAAGTTGAAGAAATCCACGACAGTACTGATTAGACTTCAATACAACTGAAGATGGTGTGTATAAATTGTTTCCTAAAGTCAAACCACTTTCACACACCTATATAAATGGTAGTTCCTAGATATTTTATTTTATTTTATATATTGGTGGCTGCAGTGGCCGCTGGTTTGCAAGGTGTATAATTTTATGACCTCTTCCCATCAAGGAATTAAATAAATTTGTTGTGTGGATAACTGCACTCTGATCTGTTTTGTAACTGAAGAATTATATAATAGAATTTCTTAAAGTGGGTCACACCTGTATTCTCTTGTTCCAGAAGAGGAGGGTGCAAGCAACATCTATGAATGTCCACTTCACAATGATGTGCAAGACCAACGCATTCTACCAGTGAGGAAACAATTCTTTAAGAGTGAATTACAAACTGGGTAGATGGAAACACTAGTGGTCAATGAAAGGGAGGGGCAAGGTGTACGGTATGTATGAGCTTTCCTTTTTTTTTTTTATTCCTTTTTCTGGAGTGATATAAATGTTCTAAAAAATGATCATGGTAATGAATATACACCTATGTGATATTGTGTGCCAACGACTATACACCACATATAGAATGTATGTGTGTGAAGATTTTCAATTTTAAAAAAAGTACATTAAGAAAAAGAGTGAATTACACATGCAAATGTCAAAACTCTCAAGTAACTCTCTCTGCACTCCTGGCTTGGTCAGACAAAGTGTCCTGAATGCCCATGCTTTGGGAAAAATCCTCTCCCTCCCCACCTCTCCCTCAGGACTGCAAGCCTAGTATATCTTCAGTTCCTTAAATGGAGTATCTTGAAAGCAGTAAGCAAGGATTCTGCCCTTCTGTAAGATGTTCTGTGCTTTGAGGGAAATAATAAAGGTATAAAGGGCAGAGTTCATTTTCTTTTTGTTCCACACCTCCTCTGACCCAGGTGGATGATCCCCTGTTCTAGTTAGCTAGCTGCCGGAATGTAATATACCAGAAATGGAACGGCTTTTAAATGGGGGAATTTAATGAGTTGCTAGTTTACAGGTCTAAGGCCGAGAAAATGTCCCAATTAAAGCAAGTCTATAGAAATATCCAATCTAAGGCATCCAGGGAAAGATACTTTGGTTCAAGAAAGTCGATGAAGTTCAGGGTTTCTTTCTCAAGTGGAAGGGCACATGGCGAACACAGTCAGGGTTTCTATTGCATCTGGAAGGGCACATGGTGAACATGGCATCATCTGCCAGCTTCTTCTCCTGGCTTCCTGTTTCATGAAGCTCCCCAGGAGGCATTTCCTTCTTCATCTCCAAAGATCACTGGCTGGTGGACTCTGCTTCTCATGGCTATGTCGTTCTGCTCTCTCTGAATCTCCTATTCTCCAAAATGTTTCCTCTTTTATAGGACTCCAATAAACCAATCACGATCCACCCAAATGGGTGGAGACATGTCCTCACCTAATTCACTTAACAACCACTCTTGACTAAATCACATCATCCAGGGAGATGATCTGATTAGTTTCAAACATACAGTATTGAATAGGGATTATTCTACCTTTATGAAATGGGATTTTGATTAAAACGTGGCTTTTCTAGGGGACATACATCCTTTCAAACCAGCACACCCCCCTAGAGTCCCCAGAGTCATTTGCAAATGGGATAAGAACACCCTAGTTCAAAAAGTTGTTATTTTCCTTTAATCTCCCTTCACACACATACGGTATGTATGAGCTTTCCTTTTTTTTTATTCCTTTTTCTAGAGTGATATAAATGTTCTAAAAAATGATCATGGTAATGAATATACACCTATGTGATATTGTGTGCCAACGACTATACACCATGTATATATATATAACACATAAAATGGCTCTTTATCCCCATTTTGCAGTTGAGGAAACTGAGGCTTAAAAAATTCAGAACTTTCCCAAAGATACAGAGTGGGGATTTGACCACAGTCCGGTGCATCTCCAGAAGTGCTGCTTACTTCACCCTGTTCTGCCTCCTGACTCCTCAGATAAGCGCCTGTTGCTGTGGAATAATTTGTGGCAGCCTGTGTCTCTCTGTGGGTACATCCTCCTTTACACGCCCCAGCCATCCCTCATTTCCATCTTGGAGGGCAGTCCTGAGAGTAGAAGAGGGGATTATATTTCTCCCTTACTGTCTGTTTGCTCAGTTCTTTCTTTCCTTGTTACAATGGGTTAACAAAACCCCTACTGACTTCAAAACCCATCCTCAACCCCTACTCTACCGCCCATTCCCATCTGCAACAATGAAAAGGGTAGCAATAAAGGTCTGAGTTAGCTTATCAGGGAGAACTTCTTGACTCTGAGGCTCTGGAATATACAGATGAGGCCGAGGCCCCCTTTCTGGAAAGCTATAAGGGACACCCTGCTCCCACCCACGTGGGCTGGGTAGTTCTGCCTGCGGGCAGGGGGAGGCTCCCGATACCCCCCAGAGGGTCCTGGCAGCCGGGGAGCTGGGAGCCTACGGTGCAGCCGCGTGCCTGGCCACAGCTGCTCCTGTCACCCATCGCCCCATGCATCTGTTTGCAGTGCCGCCTGTTTCAACAGTGAGGCGTTTGCTAATTGAAAATGAAAAGATCCATCCGTCTCACTCGCGGCGGCATGAAATCCACTCATCTGTGCAAGACTGGGGTAAAAAAGGCAGTGTAAAGCCACCGTGTCCTTGGGCCTCCTGACTGAGCCAGGCTACCCTCCTTTGCTCGGAGCAACTGGGGTCAGCCAGGGGTCACACATACTCAGTTTGTCTAATGCTTCCACTTCTGTTGTCTTCAGCGTAGCTGAAAAAAATAGATGTTAGTAGACTGGAAATAAAGACGGGGAAACTGAGGGTCAGAGAGCTTAAATAATATAGCCAAGATGACACAACTAGTAGGTGCTGAGGCAGGATACCAGCCTACGTCCTCTGATCTGGTCCAGTAGGAAGTCCACCTTGTCTCTAGGCTGATGTAGAGGCACTGAACCAGGAGGCACCAAGTCCCTCCTTAAGTGGATTAAATGTTAGAATGAAGATCCAAGGGTATAGGAGGGGAACACTATATTCAACCATATCTCTAATGTCTATTATTCTAAAAGCAAATATGGGAACAACAGCACCAAAAAAAAAAAACCCAAAAAAAACAACAACAACAACAAAAAACACCACTCCAATGCAAACAAACAAGAACAAAGCAAATATGGCAAAATGTTGAGATTCCAGATCATCTCCATCAAGCTTGTGAGGTACAGGCCAGGATCCACACGATAGAGCCAAAGTCTTGGGGAGGGGGAGAGGCTCATGCCTACTCCCAGCCTCTCCCTTAGGGCCTCGGGAGAGCTAAGTGTGAGAAGTGCTGGTTTGCACCTCAGGAGATGGGGCCTGGCCCACCACTGGATCTCTGTGGGATTTGGAAGGTTATGCCGTCTCTCTGGGCCCAAGTTCCCCCTACTGAAGCCATTTCCGTAATTATGCAGGTCACTGGAGGAAATACTGAGACAAATTTTATCTTGTAGCTCTGGGTGACAGTTTGGCCACTCTGCGAACTGGTCAGGCTTTCGGTGTGCTGGCCCCTGTGCCTGGAATGCTGTCAGGGCCCTGCCCCTATGAAAAGCCTCCCTCCTTTGTGCTGAGATCTGCTCCAGGCATTTCCCTCTGGGTCTCCACTCTGGATTAGCAGGGCATCAGGACAGGGGCCTGGTTTTCTTCCTCTCTGTGAGCCCAACAAGGAAGAGACAGTCAACTAACTGCTGAAGAAGAAAGAAAAGGGAAAAAAGGGAAGAGGAGGGATGGTTGGTTCTCCTGCAGCCCAAATGACCCTGGACAGAGCACAGCGGAAGGTCAGCGTCCCCTGGAGTCAAATGTGAACTGGAGTCCCGGAGGCTCTCTGAATTTTGATTTACCACCTTAGGTCAACTCCAAGCAGGCTTTTCCTCTGAAAGAGTAAAGCAACAGAAGTGACCACAGGGATTCCAAGGACAAAAGTCGGAAAACGGATCCTGGACCTCTCCTACTACTCTTCCATCCCAGTGCCTCCCCGCACCCTATGCTCCCACTCCTCAAAGGAGGAAACAGACAAGTTCAGGAGAGTGAGGATGCTAGACGAGTGGGCCATAGAGGGCTCGGTTCCGAACGGCACCTCTGGGCCACCTGACCTGCTAAAAGCTGGGGACTACGGAGCCGCTAGCCACTCCCTCCAGGTCCAGGCGCATGCAGCTGGCCGACAAACCCGCGCGAGTGGGGCGGGGCCTGGTCCCAGGGGCGGGGCCCAGAGCGCCTCGTGGCCAGCGCGGCCCCGCCTCTCCCCAGCGCTCCCCGCGCTCCGGGCGCGGCGGAGCTGTCGGACCACAGTGCTGGAGCTGTCGCCTCCCGTGCGCCCCGCGCCGCCTCCGCGCCGCGCTCCCCCGCGGCCCTCGCCGCCCGACGCCCAGCTCCGCCCCGCCCCGCCCCGCCCCGCCGCGGCCGTCCACTGCTCCCTGCGGGCGGGAGCCAGCCGAGCGGCTGCCCGCCCGGGCTCTAAACGGCGCGGCGCGGCCAGGGGGTCCGGGCCCGGGACCCAGAGACCCGCCCAGGAGAGCGGCGGCCCCGGACGGCTGCCGAGGGGCGGCCGCGTGTGGATGCGGCGGGAGCCGGAAGCCTCGAGCAGCCGGCGCCGCCTCTGCCCCCGGGCGCCTTATGGCTTGAAGGTAAGCGCCGGCGGCAGGAGAGGCGCAGCGGTCGAGGCGGGTGGGCAGAGAGAGGAGAGCGCTCCGAGGGCGGCGCGGCCGGGACCAGAACTTTGTCCACTACTCTCCTGTCGTCTGCCCGTGGCGCCCCGCATGCGGTCGCGCTCTCCACGGACTTTCCGTCGGGCGGCTTTCCCCGGGGAGTTCCGGAGCCCGGTGGCTGCCCGCAGGGTCCGGAGCCCCTCTCGCTGGCTCTCGGTAGTTTTCAGCCCCGCTTGGACGGGGAATCTCACCCCGGGGACAGGCGGGCTCGCCGAGAGCGAGCTCCCCGAGCCGCAGCAACCGAGCATCTCCCGCTGGCACTTTACCGCCGGCTCCCGAGTCCGGCACCCCAGGGCCAGCGGCCAGAGTTTCCGGTTGCTCAGGAGGGAAAAGGGTTGTTCTCGGCACCTCCTCATTCTAGCGACTTGAGATTTCTCCTAAGGGCAGAAGCCAGAGATGGGGGAGAAGCCAGTTTTGACGTCGCCTTCCCACTCCCTAGCCTGTCCGCTGTCCTTGGGTTCTGATTTTTCCTTCTCCTTCCCCTTCTCTGTTTGAGATCTAGTCGGGGAAGGAGGCTGGGGTTTCAGACCCAGCTCGGCCTGGGAGTGGGAGTGACGGTGGGGGCAGTAGCGGAGGGTGACCGTCCGGCTCTGGAATGGACCAAGAGCCCGGAAGGGTGGTGTGCGGAGACAAGCGGCAGCTCTAAGCGCCAGACAGAGCGCGTCCCCCATCGCTGTCTGCGGCGGGCAGCTTGGGAGCGGTTCCTTTGGAAGATCAGAGGTAAGACGGTGCGCGCGCGTCTACAAACAGGCTTCGCCATGGACACGAGTCATCGGGCTGCAGCCCCGGAGGGACAGGGCCTTTCTTTCTAACCACAGGAACGCTCTCTGAGCGAGTCACTCCTGCCCTACCTGATACTCCACTACTTTCTGTGCTGGGGGCTCCTGAGATTGGGTGAGGTGAAAAGCTCTCTGTGGACCTCTTTCCCCACCCTCCCAGCCTTCTCCAGGTCTCACCATATCTGGATTTAGACCAGGCTACAGACCTTTCAGGCTAATCTTTGCTCCTTCCCAAGGAACTAGATGTTCAATGATTCAACCCTCTTTGGATGCAAATACTTGTGCTTAGCCCTGAATCATCCTGCAGCATTAGTATAACTGGAAAAAGAAATGATAATCCTCATCTTTTCCCCTGTTGCTGCTGTTTGATGAGGGTGGGCAGAGAGAAGGGTGGGGGTGAATGTGACCAATTTCAAGAGAATTCAGTTAGATTGTTTGCTGGGTCCCAGTCTCCTGCCTTTGACTTCTCTGTTTAGTGTTCAACATTCTTGGCACATTTGACTGCAGGGGGGTTGGTGCTTTCTCTGAACTCTAGCTTGTGACTGGAGAAAGGTTTGGGGAGCAATTAGATCCAGAGCCATTTGGGGCCATGGCATCTCAGGCCTTGGTCTCTTGAAGAAGATTCTCAGTTCCTTCTGCCTTCCCTGCACAGCCTGGGGGTGAAAGGTATCTGGAAAAGGGGGATTCTGATTTGTTGTAGAGGTTTAGGAAAACATTTCTCCAAATGTTTTTTTTTCTTCCGTGAACTCTGTGCATCTAAATCATCCAGGAAGCTTATTAACAATGCATACTTTTGTTTTTTCCATGGATCTACTAGATGAGGATCTCAAACTGAGTTCCAGGGATTTATATTTTAACAAGATTTCTGGGCGATTCCTATGCACAATGGGTTAAGGAATCTGTTCTTTTTTAAATTCAGAACTTCAGATTAGAGGTAACATGATTAGGGTATTTAATTGACCCCCTTGCCTCCTGAATTTATATTTGTTAAATTCTTCAGGCATAGGATTGTTGGTGGAGAGACCAGTCCCTTAATTCAATCCCTGTACTGCTATGAAGGATGCAACCAAATCTTTTCTCTTCCTTCAAGATCCTCTTGGGCTTTTCATCTTTCAAAAACATATGTGTATAAATATATACATATATATATATATATATATAGTTTGCTTTGTTTTTTACCTTTCTAAAAATCACCAACATGGCTTCAGGTGGATTTGAGTAAATACTCACTCCCCCCTTATTCTGGGGGAATAACTCAGTGCATTCTTTGTACCCTACCCCTTCTGGGGGAATTACTGACTTTCATTGTGTATATCCTGTGGTTTGTTAACCCAGCCACTCCTGAAATACCAGGGAGTGATTAGTTCAACCTGGTAGCATGTCATGTTCCCCAAGGCTGGAAGCCACTTGTGCCCTGCTGGCAGTGACATATTGATTGTTTTGATTTGGCTCTGGTGCTCCATAAGCTAGAAAGCTTGCAATGGATGAATAGGCCAGGAATGATGCTTACTTATGGCTAATCAGTCTTCTACCCTTGACTGCAAGGGTGGGTTGTTTCTGTCTACAACATGCAATTATAATTTTGAGAATGATGAAAGAGAACCCAATCTTGCAAGAAACCCTTCTGTTCCTCCTCCTGTAACATGGGAAATAAAGGGAAGCTCATGATCTCATCAGAAATCCATGCTACATACTCCTGAGATTGACTGTTGAAGCCAGGCTGGTCTGGGGTCATCGTTCTCTGAATAAACCGGGGAAAGGCAGGTGGGCTCTGTCCTGGAGAGAGCCGACTCCATCTCATTTGTAAGTGAAAGTTGCATTTTGGTGCTGAGGAAGAAGCATGGCTGTGAAGATAGCACAGAGAGAGTGTGGTGGGGGTGGGGAGCTGGGCCTTATGATAAGAACTCCTTGGGTCAGCCTTGCCCCTTCCAGTAATTCACATTTTGTGACCTCTCACTTCCCTTTTCTCCCTACCTTATGAATCTCCTGCAGTGAAAGCGTTTCAGCAGCTAGGAAGGGAGAAGAGAATCAGACTTGAGGTTTTATGATGCCAGAACCCAAGCCATATTTGTGATATGTCCCAGACTCAAGTTGTGTATCAGTAGGTTACAGTGACCTTAAGTAAATGGATATGACTGCCCAGGCAGTCACATTTCCCTGAGATACAATTTATAGGACTTTAGGTGCTTGGATTACTTGGCCCCTCAGAGGTCATCTTGGATGCCTGGGACACCAAACAGGGCAGCTGTGCCCTTAGTCTAGAAATATGGTGGTCTCTTTCTTGTTATTACTCCCCATAAGGAGTGAAATGAGCTTTCTAGTTCCAGGACACTAGGATTGGATTAAGTGAACAAAGCTTGTCTATCCTGCCGGGACTCTGCATGGAAGAAGAGCATCCTGCATATAGGAAGTGCTTGGAAACCACAGGCAGCAAGAAGGGCTCAGCCTTGGTTCAGCTTCTCAGCGGGCACTCTCCCCTGTACATAGCCTATCATATTGTTGAACCCCAGCACCATTTGTCCCTGCCACTCAGTAGGGCTTTGAGATTATGTGTAAGCACTCAGCTCTCCAGGATACTAAATGGAGCCACCAAGGATGTGCAAGTTGCTTATTTACCAATTCTGGGTGGCAGACTGATATTAATTATCTCCAGCCTCCTTAATTACTCTAACAGTGGTAGAAGCCAATGTTAATACACCCCTGCCTCTCACCTTCTCCCATCACCATACAATTGAAGATTTCTTTCTTATTTTTTTTAGCAATAGGCTCATATTATCTAAATTCATGGGCTTGGAAAATAGCTTGATTATAGTGTCAGTGCATGTGGGTGGAGGAGTAAAGCTATAAGATTCAGCCATTTGGTTTGCTTCTGTTTGGGTCCAGAAAAAGAAGGGAACCTTGCCCTTGTGACCTGCACATTTTCCCTTTTCTTATCCCGTTCACCTTGATCTGATAAATGGGTTAAATCGACACCCTTGGCAGCTGGGATGCCCCTTGGGACGGTGCAGCTTCTTCTCTCCCTAGGAGACGGGGAACTGCTTCTTTGCCGAAGATATACAAGGAGGAGCCAGAGATGACGCACTTGGGCCTGGGCTCTCCCTCCTCCCTGGGATAGAAGAGGCTTTGCTGCCTGTTGTTCCAAACCGAGACCTGGAAGTTGCTGGGTGGTATGGGGAAGGTGGGGGCAGTTCAGGGAGGTGGGAGAAGAGAAGAAGACTCACTGAAGCCCTCTGAAAAGGCTGAGCTTAAATATACATTGTACAGGTGTCAACATAGTCAAGTTGGAGCATTTTTTTTGTGATCTGATGGCACCTGCAAGGATTTTCACTTTTTCCAGGAGGAAATGGCACAGTGATTCTTTGTGGTCTGTAGGGATGGGAAAGGAAAGGAGAGAGGACTCCTGGCTTTCCCTGGAGCCTTCTGAGTGATGTCAGCTGCTCCAGGACAGAAGCTGGTAAGTGAAGTCAGGCAGACTCAGCCCCCAGCGGCCCCATCAGTAGGCCTTCCAGGGTGCCGCAGTTCAGCCCAGAATGGCAGCCTCATCCCCAAGAACACTCTTCCTGCAGATGTCTGGGAGTCACAGTGAGTGCTGGGGCCCGTCCATTCGTCATTTGGCTCCTTCAGAATGTGCCTGTCCTTTTCATTTCCCCTCCCGCCTTGTTGTTATGGTTTGGATTCCGAGTGGCCCAGCAGGGGAAAGGCATTAGAAATGAAATTATTTTTGTTACACAGTGTATAATTGCCGCCTCCTCCTTCCCGCTACCCCAGGCAGCCACATCACAGGCAATTCCCCGGAACTTTGGGTCTGGGAAAGCGGCTCACTCGCCGGCTTCCTTGGAGAGGGCTGCTTATACAAATGGTCCTGCTCACCAGTGCCTCTGCCATTTATTGTGCGCCTGCTGTCTGCAGGACACGGCGGCTAGCACCTTGCATGTATTGTTCACATCAACCTCCCATCCTCCAACAACTCTATGAAACGGATGCTGTTTTTCTTCCCATTCTACAGGAGAAGCAGCATAAGCGTAGAGTCTTACCTTCTCTGTACATTTCACACGACCTATGCAAGTGGCAGAAAAAATAACAAAGGGAGGAGAATGGGGATAAGTAGGTTCTTTTCCTTAACAAACTGATATGACAGTGAGCTTTGTTTTTTGTTTTCTAGCTTCGTTTTTGATGCCAGAAAAGTGAGAAGAGGAGAAGGTAGAGGGAGAAAGATGAAAGAAATAATTTCTTGGGATTCTTCAATTTGAGGTTCATCCAAGAAGTATTGTTCTGTAACCTGGGTCTGGGTTGCTATGGATGAGATGTGTTAGAAATGAAACTCAGCAAGCCCAGGGAGCAGAGGGGAGGCAGACGCAGAGGGGAAGTAGGGTCTAAGCCTTCTAGCTTGAGGACAGGGTAGTGAAGAGATGCAGACTGGTTAAAGTCAAGGCTTATCTCTGCAGCTTGCCTGAGTCTGTGATACCATCGTCTTCCCCCTCACCTCTCTTTGAGGGGAACAAAACTGTCAAAAGGATGAAATTCAGACTTCTGTCAATGTTTAGCCTTTTGTGTTGCTTTCTAATGACTGAAGCTGTGCTACGTTTCCAAGACTAAGCTTGGTGAGGTGAGAGTTGGGGTGTTCTGGGGTCTTGCACAGGAAGCACTCATGCATATTATCTTTAATGACCAGTTTGATCAATGCTTTTCTGGTGGGCAGAGGCAGGAGATGCTTCGGTGTCCCTGAGTGTGTCACTTTACTAGAATATCAGTTTCTTCACCGACAGAAGGAACTTGATTATGTACTGACCAAATAGATTGCAGTTCCTAAGATTTGACAGCACTGGAGGCTTCACCAAAATGACCGGATAATGATGTTGACATCTTAACAAGCTAGGAGACTTCATTGTTGAACGTCACCATGAGTTTTATCAATGATATGCACCGACATTTGGTTGCTTATTTAAACTCTTTCCGGACAACATAGCAGGGTAATTAAGCAGGTGGGCTCTGGAGTGAAAACTGCCAGAACTGAAGCCTCAGTCTAACACTGAGCAAGTTAATTGACCTCTACTATTTAGAGTTACTTATTTATAAGTAAAGATGATAATAGCGATCAAATTGTGTTGCTGTGAGTAATTAAAGTAATTGATGTAAGATATTTGAAGACGTCCGTGGCAAAATTAATCACTCAATAAATGTTAACTATAATGATCATTATTGTTATTATTAAGAAACCTGAAGTGGGGAGCACTTTCCGCTGTCGTTCCTTTGTGTTAATTCAGCATCTGATTTTATCCCCCCTCCAATGAAGCACATTTCTAAAACTTTGACAGAATTGAAGCTTATACTTCTTTCTCAAATGCTCTCCACTTATGTAGCACTAACATTCATTGGCACTCGCTTGTCAGAAGCTTTTATTTACATTAAGTGGAGGGGTTCAAACTGCTGGTCATCCCTTTGAATTAGATGTGGCTGTACCTGCATTTTAACACCTGCAACCAGGAAGAGGTGTCAGTTTTCAGTGGTGGTTTTCGTGTCCTCATTTTTCTTTCTGGCTTCCTGGATCTTCCGTCAGCTTCCTCATGTCAGCCTTCCTGACTGCCATTGGCACAAGGGGTGGTGCACTCTGGCACAGGCCACTTTTTATTAAAAATGAAAAATAAGGTGAACATGCTGGTATGCAAGGAGAGGTTCTTTGGCTGAGAGCATCAAAGAATTTCACACCAAGCAGATCTCCAAAGCTGGCTGAACTATATGCTCTCTATCTTTTGAATCACTTGTGGCAGGAGCAAATATCACCCAGTTTTTGGATCAAATATGGTCCTGCCTGAAGGAAGAGGTTGGAACACAATGGCTTATGGCCCTGGGGCTCTCCCATACAGGATATTATTCTCTCTCTTTGGCTTTTTTCTTTTTCTATGAATCCTTCCTTGGAGAAGACTCTTTCCTAATTGACACATCTTCTGCTCGCCAGTTAACAAGGCTTGATTCCTCATGATAGCAGGACATCTTCCTTCGACCTTGAGCCCCCTCAGCTTTTTCATTCATTTATGGCAGGTTCAACAAGAGAAGAATAATCAAAGGCTCAAACTGGTATCCTGGGTCCCAAGCAGAGATGTCAAGACCCCCAAAGCTATCCATGTTTCCATGCAATGTGGATAGCTACATGGAGTAACATGGATGGCTGAAGGCCTGGGATCAGTCTGGGTGACTAATGGCACAAAGTCTGCACCATGGCCAGTCTACTCTGGGGAGCTGGAAGGGAGCAGTGGGAGGTAACCATGCTGCCCTCCAAACATCCTGGGATCTTCCTTGGTTACATTCTGTGGTAGCTGACTTCCAAGATGGCCCCTCAATATTCCCCCTCTTCCAGTTGTTTATATTCTTATGTCATCTCCTACATTAAAGGGGCTGCCTTATCAAATGACAGAGAATGGCTTCTGAAGATAGGTCATAAAAGATATTGAGGCTTCTACCTTATTCTCTCTTGGATCACTCACTTTGGGAAAAGCCAGCCACCGTGTCATGAGGACAATCAAGCAGCCCTATGGAAAGGCCCACTTGATGAGCAACCGCCAGCAGCCATGGGAGGGAGCCATCTTGGAAGCAACTCTTCCAGCCCTAGACAGCTTCAAGTGACTGCATCCACACAGAGGTCTTAACTGCAACCTTTTGAAAGACTCTGAACCAGAACCACCTGCTTAAGTTGCCTAGCTTCTTAAGCCACAGAAATTATGGGATAATAAATATTTGTTGTTTTAAGTTGTGAGGTTATAGGGTAATTTGTCACAAAACAATAGGTGACTAATATACACCCTGAAATTATTTGCAAGTTATTCAAACTTGTCTTCTGCAATGACATGGAGTCTGTTTCCTACTCACTGTATAAAAATGGACATCCTATAAAGGGACTAAAACTACCTCTTGGGTGCTCTCATAGCTGCCCTCAGGGTATGTTGTTCCAAAATTTGAAAGTGCTCAGTTTTCACACTGGTCCCGAGCACGCTCAGCTATTGTCTTTCTAGATCATTCTGCTTTGATCATTCTGCCTTCCTGGACTCACTCTTCCTTGAATGTTTTCTAATTGGCCACTCAACATGCTTTTAAAAATATTTCTTTCATTCAGCAACTATTTATTGAGCACCTTCTATGTACTAAGCATTCTTCTTGGTTGCAGCTATATCAGTGTACAAAACAAAAATCCCTGCCCCTCTATAGTTTACATTCTGTTTGGGGGAGAGAGATGGTAAACAATAAACAGAAAAAGTAAATTATTGAGTATGTTAGATTATGAAGACATAGGAAAAGAAAAAAAAATAGGTTAGAATAATGGGGATCTGGAGTACAGGGGAATGGAAGAAGGGGGCAGTTAACATGACCACAGGGTGGTCAGAGCTAGCCTAATTAGGAAAGTGACATTTGAGAAAAGACTTAAAAGACATGGGGAGAGTGTGCTGTGCAAATATCAGAGAGAAGGGCACACAAGGCAGGAGGATCAGTCAGTCAGCATACATTTTTTTTTAATTGAAGGGTTTAAAAAATTTTTGTTTTAGTTTCGTTTTCTATATAAGGAGCTAGTATTCTGTTTTAGTCAGGTAGATGTCTTGGACATTCCATTCAAAGAAGATCACTTAGGCCAACTTGATGAAGCCTATGTCCTTTGCATGCTGATGGAAGAATGATGGCACACACCGAGGCTGTATTTCCACGTCGGACCATGCCGGTTTGAGCAGATGCAGCAAGAGCAGAAACCCTGGTTGAATTTTGAGTGGCTCCAGTAGAGCTAATAGCCACCCATTTTGCTTTCAGGGATGCAACCAAGCAAAAGGCAGAATGCGTTTTCAATCCAGTGGCACTTAGTACATTCAAAATATTGTGCCACACCACTTCTATCTAGTTCCAAAGCATTTTCTTCACCCCAAAAGGAAACCCTATACCCACTAGGCAGTTACTCCCTATTTCCCTTTCTCTTAGCATGCATTTTTAAGTTCTTTTAACTTTTTTATTCCCCCATGGAGCAATGGAAATAGTGATAATACAAAGCATTTGTCATCCCCTTTTAGTTTTCAAAACCCACGAGGCAAGTGTAAAGCATTTTCACATACCCTATTGATCCTTACGATAACCCACTGAGGTAGTATTATGGCCCCCATTTACAGATGTGACCATTGAGGCACACAGAAGTTAAGAAAAACTTGCTCAGTCACAGAGTGAGAAAGTACCTGAGCCACTGCTATGTGATATTTCTTGTCCTTCTTTCTTTTATTGCCATCTTAATGCTTAATGCTATCCTTTCATTTGTGTCTTTTTTTTGTTTTCGCCACCATGCCGTGAGCTCCATGAAGGAGAGACTGTCTCATATTTCTCTCATATCCATTAGAACATAAAGCAGCTGCTAAGCACTAGGTAGTCAGTTAAATTGTTGAGTGAGTGAGTGAGGAAGCCGTCATAGCCACACATTTTCTCCTCATAGACACACACTCTCTCGCCACTTCCCTTGGAGCCCAACAAGAGTATCTGGCAGAGTCTGAGCTATCCTCCTCAGGTCTGGTAGGTCAACAAATTGTTTCTTACTTTCTCTGTTTTCCTCTCTGCAGGCACTGCCTGGCTACCTTCACCAGGCATGATTACCTTAGGAGTTGGATGGAGATTTTCCACAGTCATTGTGGGGCATGGATGTCAGGGGTATTGAATAGTTTGAGCCTGCTTCAGTCAGACACACAGAGCAGGGGGAATGGGGTGACCTGTCCAGGAAGCACATACGGGATGTCCTAGTTCAGGTCAACTGGGGACCTGGAGATGAACAGGGTAAAGCAATTGTTTGGGGGTTGTCTTTGGAGCTCTGGGTAGTTTCTATGTTTTGAAGCTGGGATTTAGAGTATGGGTAACTGGTCTGGTCCTTAGTCTAAGTATAGCTAAGCATTGTTTTACCTGAGACCCTCCAAAAACAGTAAAAGTTTGAACCTACTGTCTTTCCTAAAGCCCGTTCTAAAATAGGGGATAGCTACCCCCTGCCCATCCGGATATAGCATAACAAAGTGATCCAGGCAATGAGGTTGGAAGTCAGAATGATGTGGGTTCAGATCATGTGTGACCTTGATCAATAACCAGATGTGTGATCTTGATCAAGTTAACTAAAACACCTTTGAGATTCAGTTTTCTCCTTCGTGAATTAGAGATAACTAATGGTACTTACACACAAGCTTTTGTGGGAAATAAATGAATCATAAATAGAAAGCACTCAGTAAATGTTTGCTATCATTCTCATCATCATAAATATTAGAAGGCATAGAAAAAGGTCCAGAGGACCCTTCTAATCTGGGTTCCAAATTTTATTTCCTTACTTTTGGAGGGAAAAACAACTCATTATACATGAAAAACTTGGACAAGGTGTAATCTGACTCATAGAGTGTTCTCCCTGGAAGAGCCCAGTGTCACACAAGGGAGTGACAGAACTGGACCAGACCTTACTGCTTCCCTAGGGCTCTCTCCTCCATGTGCTGCCAAAAGCCGAGGGTGAACATGGAGTGTTCAGTAACTCAAAGAACAGCTTGGTTGGAGAGCAGAGTTGAAGTTGGGTGATGTAAAGTGGCACCAGAGGCATAGACAGGGACCAGATTATGAACTTCGTGGCCTGGTGAACAAGACTGGACTTTATCCTGAGGACAACAAGAAGCCATTTCAAAGGGTTGGGTTTTAAGCAGGAGAATAACTTAATTGATTTGATTTACATTAAAAAAAATCACCAAGGTTGCTGCGTGAGGAACCTATTATAGAGGAAAAAAACAAGATGGGAGAGATTAGCTAGGAGGGTTTGCAGTTGTCCAGAAATGAGATGCTGGAGGTCTGAATTAACATGGGGGCTTTGGAGATAGAAAGTCCTGAAGGATATTTACCAACTCAACAGAACTGTGTGATTGATGAGCTATGGAGGGTGAGGAGAAGAGAGAAGCCAAGGATGATTTAAGGACAATGAAGCAAGGGAATTAAGGGTATTTGTAAGAGAGTCTGAGGTGTCAGGAAGAAATCTAAACCACATAGAAAGGAAAGCAGAGGCAGGCTGTGGGTATTAGGGGGAGTGCAGTCCCAAGTGGACTTATGGGGTTGCTGAGGTCAGAGAACTGGTATACCTGGAGCAATTGAGTGACTGAGCTGAGACATAGGCCATTGTGGTTATAGAGGGGAGTAACTGAGTTTCTGATTTCATAGAGGAGCATTCCTGAGATAATTATGGGAACAAGTCATTGAAGTGGAGAGGAGTACTTGGAGATGAGGAGGTTAAGTTTCTGGGAGATCAAGGCTTGGAAGCTTATTCCACCCAATCCAGTGGCAGGACTTGGGGTGGAGTAGGAGAGTATTCAGTGAAGGAGGAAAAGTGACCAGGAATTTGTTCATAACAGTGACAAAGAGGGACAGAGGGAGTCATAGGTGGGTGGCAAGCACCTCCAAGGAACAGGGTTTTTGCAAAAGGGTAGAGGGGGTGGTAATGAGGTACAGGGATAGGAGGGTATGAGCAGTTTCCTGGAAGGGCTGGTGCCCTGAATGAGATTGGGAGGTGTTCTAATTTGCAAGCTGCTGGAATGTGATATACCAGACACTGAATGGCTTTTATAAGGGATAATTTATTAAGTTGCAAGTTTACACTTCTTAGGCCATGGAAATATCCAAATTAAAGCAAGTCTATAAAAAATATACAAATTAAGGCACCAACAAGAGGTTACCTTCACTCAAGAAAGGCCAATGAAGTTCAGGGTTTCTCTCTCAATTGAAAAGGCACATGGCAAACAAGGTGAAATCTGCTAGCTTTCTCTCTAGGCTTCTTGTTTCATTAAGCTCCCCCCATGGGCATATTCCTTCTTCATCTCCAAAGGTCTTTTGCTACGTGGCTCTGTGCCTCTTGTGGATCTGAAACTTTTTCCAAAATGTTTCCTCTTTTTAAAGGATTCCAGTAAACTAATCAAGACCCACCTGGCATGGGTGGAGTCTCATCTCCCTCTAATCAAAGGTTAATACCCACAGTTGGGTGGGTCACACCTTCACGGAGATAATCTAATCAAGTTTCCAACCTACAGTGCTGGATAGGGATTAAAAGATATGGCTGCCTTCACAAGATGGATCAGGATGAAAACATGGCTTTTCTGAGGTGCATAATCCTTTCAAACTGGCACAGGAGGGAGCCTGCACTTCCCTCCTATAGGTCATCACACAGATTTTCATTTCTGTTCCTTTGCTACCTCATGAATTCATTAGGTCATATTCATTTTAACATCCGCAGAGAATGGGGGAAAAAAGGAGAAAGGAGGATGGGGAGTGGATATAAAGATGTGGATGAGAGAGATGAAAGCGGTGGAGGTTAGAAGAAGGAAAGAAAATAGGGCTGGTGGGTATTTGTTGTTGCTCTCTACCCACTATACCATCTCTGACCTTTGAATATGCCATTTTCTCTGCTTGCGGTGTTGCTGCCCTTAACCTGGCTAACTCCTGTTCAGCCATAAAACTGAGCACAGGGCAGGCCACAGCGGCTCAGTAGCAGAGTTCTCGCCTGCCATGTGGGAGACCCGGGTTCTATTTCCAGTGCCTGCCCATGCAAAACAAACAAACAAAAAAACTGAGCACAGGTATCCCTTCTTCCAGGGAGTCTTCCCTGGTTTTCCCCCAGCACTCCTTACCAGCTGGGACTAGAACCCCTTCCTCTCTATTTCCATAGTGTTCAGTGTAGGGTTTATCACACTGTATTATAATAGCTTATTTACTTGTCTTTCCCCCCCACTAGATGGTAAATTCCTTGAAGGCAGGTAAGGAGTCCTTTACCTCTTTAGGCCTCTGTATCAGCCCAGTACACATGGTAGGACTATAGTGATAATGAGGATTTGTTCCCGCCAAACGGACCCCACCCACCCTAAACTATAATAAAACAGAAGCACACATTGTCTTCTGCTCATCCTTGAGAATCTCCACATTATTAAGACAGGCTGGAAAGTTCCCCAGCATGGTAAAGCTGGAAATGGCCTTTGGAACCTTCACTAACTCTTCACGCATGGATGAAAACTTGTGCTCAGAGAAGCAAAGGACATGGCCAGAATCACATAGGTGCTTAGACCCCAGATGCCCATTTCCCATCATAGCAAGTCTGTTCCTGTCCTCTTCCCAAAAGCCCGAGATGGCTTTGGCCATACTGTTCGACCTCAAATAATCTCATCAAAAGTTTCCCCAATTTAACCTCCTCCACAAATCATTCCCATCTCTTATCCCCATTTCTGTGTCCAGAAGTGCTGATTTGGTGACCCTTATTACTCAGCTCTACACTCTTGCCTGGGAAATACAGACAAGTGAAATGTAAAGTACGTATGTATTTTGAGGGTTTACGGCTTTGTGTGATGGGGCTGCAGTGCTATCAACATTCCAGTGCTCTTACAAAAGCAGATTGTAGGCAAGTTGGTGTTCAGTATATGAAGTGACATGTAAAGGCTCTTTGAATGCTGTATTAATATAATAAGCATAATATAGTGTAATATAAGAGTGTTGATTACTCCTTTGTCATCAACGAAGCCTTAGGGACTGGACAGTTGGGAGGGATGTAGGAGAAGAGGTAGTTCCCATCTTCTACACTTAGCACATGCCTGGCAAGGAGTAGGTTGTCAATAATTGTTGCATAAGCGAACAAATGAATGAATAAATATGGTCCTCTTGCAGAGCAGGCTGAGATTTGCTCAAAAGCTGATAGATCAGATATTAGCCCCTGCACCACCCTTCTGAAGGTACTTGAATAAAAACCAGGCAACCAGCCCAAAGGTCCATTGCCTTCCTTTCTAAGCACTTTTGCTTGGCTCCTGAATATGATAGGAGAAGCATGTAGGGTAGGATGGCTGCAAACCTGTCTGGATTCCTTGATTCCCATGACATCAGCAAGATTTTCAGAGGAACAGGGGAAGGTAGGTAGATCTCTGCAGCGTTCACAATCACAGGCCTTAAACATTGTTGGGCCAAGTGAGCCTTGGGGATTGTATTAGTTTCTTAGGGCTGTTGTAACAAAAGACCACAAGTCCACAAGTTGGGCGGCTTAAAAAACAACAGAGGGTGGTGCGATGGTGGCTCAGTGGCAGAATTCTTGCCTGCCAAGCCAGAGACCTGGGTTCATTTCCCCGTGCCTGCCCATGCAAAAAAACAAACAGGAAAACAAAACAAAAAACCCAGAAATGTATTTTCTGTAGTTCAAGGAGCCAGAAATCCAAAATCAAGGTGTTGACAGGGCCAGACTTCCTTCAGAGGTTCTTGGGGAGGATTCCTTCCTTGCCTCTTCCAGCTTCTAGTGGTTCCTTGGCTTGTGGCAGCATAAACTCCAATCCTTGCCTCATTGTCACATGAACTTCTGCTCCCTATGTCTCTCTGTGTCCTCTCATTTTCTTATAAAAACACCAGTTGTTGAATTTAGGCTCCATACTAATCAATATGATCTCATCCCAATCCTTATTCATTACATCTGCAGAGACCCTATTTCCAAATAAGGGTTCTGGGTGAACTTGAATTTGGGGGAGACACTATCCAACCCATTTCAGGGATTTCCCATCTGGCTGGTTCCTGGTCTCTGTAGATATTTTTTTGCCTCCTCCAGGGTAAAAAAATTTTCCTCCCAGTCATGTGTTCTTGAAACAGCTGGCTGCTTATCTAATTGAAGCTCTATCTCCTGGATTAGAAGGCAAATAAGGACAAGAGGGAAAGCAATTAGTTGGGCTTGGACTTTGGGATAAAAGGGGATTCACTAGCCTGCTGGAGCAGTGGTTAGTAAGGGGGGGCGGGAAGTAGAGGGGAATCTGGAGAAAGAGGAGGAAGGAAGGAGGTCCTTGAATGTTCCAAAAAGGAGAAGCCCATGGGAATTATGCATGGGAACCCGGATTCCCAAGACACCTGGGCTCAGGCCCAGTGAGTCTGGCAGCTGGATACGAATATAGAGTGTCACCTATAGTCATAGAGAACTCAGGAATTTGGAGTTGTTCATTCAGCATTTATAATACGGTATTTATTAAATACCTTCTATATGCCAGGTCCTGAGTCTAATACTCTCATTTCACAGGTGGGAAAACTGAGAATCCAGGCGGGCAAGAGAATTATCCAGGATCCCATGGGGGGCCAAGTTAGGGCTAAAGTCGAAGTCTTCTGAACCTCAACGGTCCTCACACAAAGCAATGTTCTTCTCATATTCTCCAGTCCACCATGGGGATCCCCAATCTCTGCTAAGTAATAGCAATATTAGGAATAATGACCTCTGTACTCAGATTGGTCATGCTCCCAGAAGTCATTTTACTGCTGCTTCCTGTTGTGGTGGAGGCTGGTGGCAGGGTCGAGGAGGGCTTCCTAACTCCTGCTCTGACTTCATCTTTGCTGGAGGTAGAGGAGGGGAGGCGAAGGAGCTGTGCTGCTGTCAGAGAACCGGGACTTCCCAGACTGAAGCTAGCAAGGACTCGCTCTCCATCACAAACCGTAGATCCTGGGGAACAGCATCGTTCCCTGTGCCCAGCAGTCTAGGCCACAAGGACCTAGGAGATGCTCTTGCTGCTAGGAGGGCTTTCAGGGCCCTTGGGCTTCAAGTCACATGCCTGCAATTGAGGAGCCCGCGGGCCTGCAGATTTGCCAGTCCTGTGGTCCAGTCTAGCAGTTGGCATGGCTCCCAGTAGGGCTGGACCTGTCAGAGCCTGCCCTCCTGGGGTTTCCAATCTGGGCACTGTTCTGTAATGACCTTGTCCATAATAGATGCTCAATACTGACTATTTGAATGAATTAAGTAAGCCCAGAGAGAAACAAAAATGAATCCTGTCACTGTAGCAGGACAGAGAGGTATCAGGGCAAGAAGAATGGGGGATTTCCAAGGAGGTGTTCTGAGTCTAACTTTGGAATGTTAAGCCTCAGTCTGGGACTTGACTTGAGACCCGCTGTAGCCCCTGAGTAGCCAGAATTCCAGGGCCTCCGGGCTTCTCTGGCTCCCACCTCTTCTTCATCCTAGTGCAGCTACTTGCCCTTAGTGGCATCTGCCCACTCCCTGTCTCCATGGTAATGTCACAACCACAGGAGTCCATGGCCCTGGTAGGGAGGGAGAGGAGGAAAAGGGCAGGGACAGGAGCATCGGTGGCCAGCAGTGTCCACGTGCCTCTCCTGAGCAGCAAAGCTTCAGCAGGACAGGGAGGGTGCCTGCCTCCGCTCCCACCCCCCCAGCAGGCTGGCCTCCCCTCTCCCGCCATGAGGAGGGGCCGCTGCTCCCCTACGTACCCCAGAGCAGTGTCCTCAGACATTCTTTGGTCTAGAAAAAGAGCCAGGGAACTCTTGAGCAGCAGGTGGAATTTCTGCTGTGGAAGTTTTTGAAAGCTGGTAGCCCAGTATATCTCCTTAGATGGGAATTGCAGTCCAGCTTTTCTGTGGCCCAAGGAAACCTACCTACCTGGGTACCCCACAGTTTCTTCTCCCCTATCTTGCCCCTAGCCTTGTTGTACTGGTCAGTAGATTGTTCCCCTCCTACTCAAGCATCTGCCTGGGGCAAATCATAAATTCGTCTGGGCTAGAGGTGGCTAGTGTCCTGCTGGATGGGTGCAGGCACCTCAGCAAATAGCTGCTGGTGGCTTTGGCCCTGGGAGCAGCCTGGCTGGGTGAATTGTAATATTGTCTAAATGGGCAAATGGTCTGAAAGACAGTGGATTTAATAATGCCTGTAGTCATAGTCTCTGAATTACTGTCCCCTAGATACAGAGGCCCAGAGAAACCTAATAGAATGGACACAAAAAGCAGAGGAATGGAAGGTGAAATCAGAATTCAGTACGTGTCTTCCAGACTCAGTAGTGTTTCCTTGGGGACCACCTCCCAGTTGCTTTGAGATTTGGCAATCTGCTAATTTGCTGGGTTTTCTTCCCATGCTAACTAGACCCCCGGGGGTATTGATAGGAGACTGGAGAGTCAGGAGTTTTGGGTTCAAGTCCCACTTCTGCCACCCTAATCAGGTGACCTAGGAGTATTTAACTTCTCTTGTCCTCTGATTCCCTATTTGTAAAATGATGGATTGGCCTGGATGAGGTCCCTCCAGTGTTAACAGACTATAATCTAAAGTTCAGTAACCAACAACTGCTCGTATTCCATCCAGAGATGCTTTGAGGGTAACAATCCTTGCTTTAAAACAGCCATTATTATTATTTTTTCTTCATTGAGATATCATCATCCAAAGTGTACAATCAGTGGTTCACAGTATCATCATAAAGCTGTTCATTCATCATTACGATAGATTTTTGAACATTTTCATTACTCCAAAAATAATAAAAAATAAGCATAAAAATGAAAGTAAAAAAGAACACCCAAAATATCCCATAACCCCACCCCCCTTTTTTTCTTACTCATCTGTTCAGACACTGGATAAAAGGAGTGTCAGTCACAAGGTTTTCACACTCACACATTCACACCTTCAAAGTGCTAAAGTTATTCAATCATCTTCAAGAATCAAGGCTATTATATTACAGTTCAGAGTTTCAGGTACCTACCTACTCTAATACACCAAAAACTGAAAAGATGTATCTATATATTGCATAAGAATAACCTCCAGAATGAACCTTCAGCTCTATTTAAAATCTCTCAGCCACTGAAACTTTATTTTGTTTCATTTATCTTCCCCCTTTTGGTCAAGAAGTCTTTCTCAATCCCATGATGCCAGGGCCAGGGTCATGCCTGGGAGTCATGTCCCACAATGAAAGAGAGATTTACACCCCTAGGAGTCATGTCCTACGTAGGGGTAAGATAGTGAGTTCACCTGCAGAGTTGGCTTAGAGAGAGAGGCCACATCTGAGCAGCAAAAGTGATTCTCGGGATGACTCATGGGCATAATCATAAGTAGGCTTAGCTTCTCCTTTGCAGGAATAAGTCTCATACGGAAAGCCCCAACATCAAGGACCTGGCTCATCAAATTGGCAGTCCCCAATGCTTGCCAGAATATCAGGTCTTCCCTGGGTGGAGAAGTTTAATATTTCCATCTTTCCCCCAAGTCTCTCAAAGGGACTTTGCAAATACTTTTTAATCTTCTTGCCCAGATTATTCTGGGATGTATTGGGGCACATACCAACCTGTACAAACCAATAAGATCTCACTCCCCTTTCATAGTTCCATGTAATTATGTTTGGATAAGTTGACCATACAAGTTAAATTAGATGGTGTGCTACTGAAAATATAAATTTCGTACCAAATAAACACCCCTTCTGTTGGTCTCACACAGAAATTAAAGTTTTTAAATACAGTCAATATCATCCTTTACCCTTTAGTCTGATTTACCTTAGTCCTACTTACATCAGCCTCATTCATATCTCTAAATGAAGTCTGATTACTTTTTCAACTTTTTAAACAGTTGCTGTATGGAGTAATGCTGCTCCTTATAGCTGAAGAACTCTAGATCTGAGTCTCAGGTGTCACACAAATACCCAAAGTTCCATGGAATGACCAGGCTATACCCAAAGAGCTCAGCATCTCAGAATTTACAAGTAGCAGTTACAGCTCCGGAGTAGATGTGACTGCTGTAAGAGCTTACAATCTAGAAACCTTTACAATAGGCCTTCCCCTGGTAACCTATGCTCTCAAATTCAGTTCTCAGAGTTTGCACAGTATAGTTAGTCCATATTAGTGAGTCATTATAACATTTGTCTTTTCACTTCTGGCTCATTTTGCTCAACTTACTATCCTCAACGTTCATTCACCTTATTGCATGCCTCACAAAACACTTACATTATTAAGGTGTTATTTTTACAACCAGATGCTTTCTTGCCTACGGTAGTATTCAGTTTACCCATGTGAATAATAATAATGTCTACCATTTAAAAATACCGACTATTTTATGTCCCTTATACCCATCATCTCTAATCCTTGTGACAGTCATAAAAGAAAGGAATTATTATTCCCATTTTACAGATGAAGAAGGGGAACCTCATAAATATTATGTATCCAAGGCCACTCAGGCAAGAAGGACTGAAGCTGGTAATTGAACCCAGGTGTGGCTGGTGTCAGTGCCCCCCACGCTGACCCCATGCCATGCCAAGCCCACCCACAGGCTAGGTTCACCTTCACTTCCATTACAGATCCTACCACAATGGGTTGGGATGCTTTGCTTCTCTCTCCCCATCCCCTACCCTGCCCCTAGCATGGGAGGTTGCAAGGGCTTCTCCTTGGCTTTAGTCCTCAGTTGGCCCTCACATATTTGTGAAGTGAATGTATGAAGGAAGAAGTGTGGTCCTTTCCAAATTTTGGAACTTGTGGACTGCTTTTAAATATGCAAATAGCGCAGAGCCATGCACAACAGTGAGCCTTCAATCCATGCTAATTTGCATGTGCACATACACATGCGCCACATGGCACACTCATGTTTATTTGTGTTGATACACACACACCAGAAGTTGGGGTGGGCGATCATTTTTTTCCAGACCACAACTGTACATGTCCTTTCAAATAGATTAATGCATTCCTCTTGGCTGACCTGCTTGGTGGAAGCAGTAAGTTCTTATGCCAGCCCAAGGCTGAGCCCCATGTCCTCTCTCTATCAAAACCCATAAATGCCATGTTTTAACAGTAGCAGACATCGAGGAGCAGTAAATACAACCTTGTTCTCATTTTTCTCGGTGATATTTGTAGACCCACTCCTGGCATTGTTGCCCATGTGGACCAGAGATGACAAATAAATTGAGAAGTAGAGGCAAGGCATGAAATGAGGAAATCGGTGAGAGAAGCATGGATCAAAGTGTAAGACCTGGAAAATCATTTTAAATGAAAAAGAAAAAAAAAACCCAACACAAACGCTATGTATGTGTTACAGGGTGTTTATGTATTAAAGGTGTTAAATACTCAGGTTAAACACCATTTAACAGGCTGAGCTGTTGCCTTAGGCAGTTGTTTTTCTAATTGCTGATTTTAGCTAGCTGGGAGCCCAGGGGAGCTAAGAAAGTCTTGTTCTGCCCTTTTAATCCCTTTTAGACTGTCTGGCCTCCTCACAACCCAGACCCAGAAGGGCATAGTTTCTGGATGCCTCTCCCTAGCCCAGGCCTGCCCAGTGAATGCCCCCCACCCCCACTCCCAGCAGTGAGCAGCCCCGGGAGATTCAGCTTCCAGGGCTAGATGGTAATTGGCTCAGGCGCTAATGAGCAGGGCCAAGGTGACAAAGTCCATCAGCCGCTTGGAACTGCTACCTGCAGAGGGAGCAGGACCAGCATCAAGCCAGCGGGCTGGAGTGCTGCCACTCAGACAGTCCATGATTTCCAAATTAGATATTTCTGCTGCCTGGATTCTGCTGTGCAGACAGAGCTCTGGAGGCTGATCTGGCAGAAGCTACAGAAAGCAGACAAATGGAAATCTCATATGGAAAGTGATTTCATTCATAGTCAACAGGCCGGGGCTTCCCTTTCCCCTCATTTTTATTTAGATGCAAGTAGAGCTTTGTTGCTAGGAAGTCCTGCTACTCTAGTGCTGGTTCTGGAGACGGAGAGGGGTAGGGTCTTGGGGGATGGAGTTAACAGAACCTGCAGGAGGGCCAGGAGGTATTGGAGCCGGTGAAACCCCAGCTGGCTGAGAATCCGGTTCTATTGCACTCTTTCAACTCCCTGGAAGCAGAAGTCCTAGGAACCCTGTAGATTAATCCTCAAAGTCCCTGTTTAGAAATATACAGTCCATGAAGAAGTACTGTACAAGAGAATGGGGTCATAGATTTGTTGCTGAGAACTCCCCTTCTTTCTTTTTGCTTGTAGTTTTCTATGATGGAATGAATGAATATTGAATAAAGCATCACACTACCGTAGGCATATATCCTTCATTCCTCCAGACCCAGACCCAGATCCAGATCCCACAGAGGGTTAAGGTCATTGAGCCTCACAGAGGTGGAGCGACTTGCCCAAGGAAGCTGCATTTTCAGTATTCCAATGCCGACTCGCAGGTCTGGTGACCTTTCCAATACTCCGACTGCTGTGTACTCATATGCCTTCCACACTTGAGTACACGCTTTAAGGATATGGAGTGTGTCGATGTTATGTCAGCCTATGTGGTGATGTGAATTTGTACCCCAGAAAAACATTTTCTTAAACCTAACCCACTCCTGTAGGTGGGAACCTGTTGTAAGTAGGACCTTTTGATGAGGTTACTTCAGTTAAGGTGTGACCCACCTCATTCAGGATGGGTCTTAATCCTATTATTGAAGTCCATAAGTGAAATGAAATTCAGACAGAGAAAGCCACAGGAAGCAAGAAGCTGAACATCTACAGAACCTGGGAAAGGAGGAGAGACCAGGAGATGCCGCCATATACCTTGTCATATGACAAGCTAAGGATCAAGGGTCTCCAGCTGCCAGCCCCACAACACCATCGTCTTTGGGAAGGAAGCATCGCTTTGATGACACCTTGATTTAGACTTTCTCTTAGTCTCAAAACCGGATGCAAATAAATTCCCATTGTTTAACTCAGCCCATTTTCTGGTATTTGCTTGAGCAGCCAAGGAAACTAAAACATCCCTACTGAGCCTAGCAAAATGCTTTGTAGGCACAGATGAATATTTGTTAAATAAAACAAATGCATCCATTTTTAGAATTCTTTTAAAACTTCTTATCCCTGCCCTACTTAGCTATGAAAGATTGGGCATGTCACTCATAGTTTGTGGCCTCATTCTCCTCCTGGAATAATCTCAGATGATGATCATCTCTTGAGCTGGTTGGGTCAGCTCAGGGTGGTCCCTGGGCCCAGGAGCTCCTATGGTGGTGGCTGTCTCTCAGATGATGTACATGAAGGGCTGACTGTCAGGGACATGGCTCATTTCATTCTTGATGGAGTTGAACAGAGTGGATAGGAGGGGAGCCAGGTATCATGGGCTCTCACAGACCTTGACCTGAGTCCAGGGAGCCCTGATTTTTCAAGGAGACTCAGTAGAAGGCGAAGCTTTTCCCCTCTCTTCAGCCAGTGGATATGCTAATTTGCCCCTGATCAAACCCAGGTTACAGAGGAGAAAGCCAGGGCCTGAAGTCAGGTGGGTTCAAATCCTGCCTGCCTTTTGTAGTCTGTATGACCTGGAGCAATTTACTAGCCTCTCTCAATTTACTTAACCTCTCAGAATCACTGCTGTTGGGTAAATACTCCAAGTGTGACTGATTTCAGGCTGCCAACCTGACGTCACAGAATACAGAGCTGGGTAGGGATTTGTATGGCCAGGTCTAGCCCACCACTGTCTATATGGAAAATGACTTTCCAGCATTTGGGATGTGGCAGAATTAATATCAGTTCCCCTTCCTATCCTGGGTAGGACTCTGGGTAACCTAGATAATAAGAAAGATTGCTCAGTTTCCAGTGTTTATACAATAAATATATAGTGAGCTTCTGTCATATACAAAGCCTTGTACTAGGAGCAAAGGGTATGTGTTTGGAGGAACATGAAATTTTTCTAAAGCATTTGACATAGCCTTGCCCCCAGTTTGGTTAGAGGGTCTTCCCATGTGCTCCAGTGTCATCTCTATCGTGTTATTTTAATCACCCATGTCCTTATCATGATTTCTCATTGAGCTGTGATTGCCTTGACGGCTGCATCTGTGTCTTATTTATTTTGGAATCCACAATGCTACATAGAAGGTATTCAATAAACATTTGTTAAATGATTTCATAAGCTTGAAATCTACCAGAGGAAGCAAAATGAACACATCTGAAACAGCCAGAGACTAATGCAAGATAATAGGTGATTATAAAGCTTCTCCTTTGATAAGAGTCCTACTGCTTCAAAGAATGTCCAGCTAATAACAGCTAACCCTTATTAAATGCTTATGATATGTCAGAGATTGATATTATCATCTGGTATATGTTATCTCATTTAACATTTACAGTAAGAACTGTTTTTATCATCATTCCCATTTCATTAATGAGTAAAATGAGCAACAGTCATTAAGTAGATTTCTCAAGTTCATATATATTGTATGTGGCAGAGTCAAGATTTGAACCCAATACTTGATCCTCACTGCCCCATGAAGCAGAGAGAGCAGCTGTTATCCCCATTTAGCAAGGGAGAGGGGAATTAAGTGACTTGCTTGAGGCTAACAAGATGCAGATCCAGGATTAAGACCCAGGCCTTCTGATTCCTAATAAAATAGCTAACATAATCAAGTGTGAAGTGAGCTGCTGCAGACAACAAGAGGTGGTTCAGAGAAGGCGAGACTGCTGGGGGGGTCCAAAGGTCAGGGAAGAATTCCAGAAGATGCGTGGGTTGAGTTGGACCCTGGGGAGCGGGGGGTTGGCCTGAATCAGCAGGTGTCACCTCCTCGTCCTCTAACACACACACACACACACACACACACATACGCACAACATACACACTAGTGGCCCTGACCACTGCTTACCAATATGATCAGCAAGTGATAAAAACTTTTAGACCAGCCCGCTCCATCTTATGTGGACCACCGGAGAAGTAGCTGGCACTTCCTGTGTTTATTTTTCAAGTTATTTATGTAAAGGAATTCACAGGCCCCTGGGCTACCTGGGTGACCTTGGCCTTCTCATGGTGCTGGCCTCTGAACCCTGGAGCTGTGGCTGTGCTTCATTTACTTGGGAAGTGCCTGACTCCCACACCTAATCTGGATTCAGCCACCTCTTGCTTTTGAGAGCAAGATCCCGACCACAACCGCGGAGCCTGAAGCCGTGAATCGCTTGCAGAGAAGTATGTGGGTTGTCTCCCAGGCCTCTGAAACCGCTGACGTCCAAGCTGGGGATGGGTCGAGTGTGTTGGGCTCAGGGGAGCCAGGTGAGGTGAGGACAGAAGAACAGGTTGGGTTCACTCGGCATCCCGGAGCATGTCAGCTGCTTCATTTTCCTGTTGAGAGTTTATTTTTTTAATCCTATAGAGTAATATTTTTCCAGAAGTTGAAAGCATGTTTCCCAAACATTTACATGTCTAAGATTTATGTAACTCCTTAATGAGGGAGCCAGCAGAATGGCAAAGCTGGGTTCCAAAGAAGATACAACAATATATGTAATTTGCTCAAGGCCACTGGTATATGTACCAGAAAGGAAGAATGCTGGAGTAAGATGCTTAATTAGATACAAAACTTACTACTGTCTTAAAGGGCAATAAAATCAGAAATTTTGGGGTTACTTTCGCTACAGGACAAAAAGCATTTGCATGTTATCAGTTTTCTATCTGTAAACATCTACCTTAAAGGGTTTGGGTCCTTATGGATAGTAAACAGTAACCAAAGTGAAATGCCTAGGTGGGCTTACAGTCTATGTCCAAGTTTTGGACACATTTTCTGAACAGCTCAAAGGAATCCAGCTGGTACTATGCTGTGCAGGCTCTAGTCTCGGACAATGTGGGGTTTGTGAGAAGAACCCCAGAGAAAGATGTGAGTTATGGTTCTTCGCTATTTACTAAGGGAGTGAATTTAGGCAAACTAACAAACTCTCCTGAGCTCCTAAAGTGGGAGTGATAATCCTACTCTACCCTGTTGTTGGGAGGCCCACTTGAGGTCAGGCTTGTAAAAGCCTGTGCAAAATTCAGCAATGTGAGATGCAGACACTTGGAGAACAGTTGCTTCAGAATTGACGAGACATGGATGTTTGGAGATGCTTGGAGTGCTGGCAGAGAGAGCAGATGCCCAGACATGGGCACAGCCCAGCAGATATCACCATGTTCCCATGAGATGCTATGCAAGCAGAACCTGGAGAAGACAAGTAAGGAAGCCCCACAGGAAATAGAGGCTGAAAGCAATAGTGCCGAGGAGCAAGGGACCAGCAGTGCCAGTCAGCTGCCGTCCCAGCTGATGGAGGTGGACTGGACGGCATCAGCCTTTCTTGAGTGAAGATGTTGACCAACTCTCTGAAATAAAATCTCCACAGCCTGAACATTCTTTGAAAATCATTTAGAGGAAAATATCTATATAATAACAGGATTACCACATCAAGATGGTTGGAAAACTGAAGCAAAACTGATTGTTGGCATGTCTGGTGATCAGTTCTGTGACTGTTTTCCTTGGGCCAGCATGCCCTGGAATGTCATCACTGAGTAGAGGAATGTAGCCCATCAGACAGATTGAAGAGCACAAAGACCACTGTACAAACCGTCTTGGATGTCAAAGCCAACAAAATGCTTGCCTATCACAAAGGTATGCCTTTCATATTTATTGGAGGTGTACCATGGGGTAGAACCACACTCATGAGGATTATGTTAGATGCACACTCAGACATTTGCTGAGGAGAGGAAACCAGGGTCATTCCCCAAATCCTGGCCCTGAAGCAGATGTGGTCATAGTCAAGTAAGGAGAAGATCCACTTGGATGAGGCAGATGTCACCGATGAAGTGCTGGATTCTGCTATGCAAGCCTTCTTATTAGAAATAATTGTTAAGCATGGGGAGCCAGCCCCTTATTTATGTAACAAAGATCCTTTTGCCCTGAAATCCTTAACTTACCTTGCCAGGTATTCCCCAATGCCAAATTTCTTCTGATGGTCTGAGATGGCTGGGCTTCGGTACATCCAGTGATTTCTTGAAAAGTTGCTATAGCTGGATTTGACCTGAACAGCTATAAAGACTGTCTGATCAAGTGGAATCATGCCATAGAGACCATATATAACCAGAGTATGGAAGTTAGTTATAAAAATTGTGGGTTAGTTTACTGTGAACAACTTGTCTTACGTCCTGAACGGTGGATGAGAACACTTTAAGTTCCTCCATATTCCATGGAACCACTCAGTATTACACCATGAAGAGATAATTGGGAAAGCTGGCAGAATGTCTCTGTCAAAAGTAGAGAGATCTACAGACCAGGTCATCAAGTCAGTCAATGTGGGTGCGCGCGATAAAAATGGGTGGGGAAGATACCTCCAGATATTTTACAAGACATAGCAGTGATTGCACCCATCCTTGCAAAACTTGGATATGACCCTGTTCTAGTTTGCTAGCTGCTGGAATGCAATATACCAGAAACGGAATGGCTTTTAAAAATGGAAATTTAATCAGTTGCTAGTTTACAGTTCCAAGGCCGAGAAAATGTTCCAATTAAAACAGGTCTATAGAAATGTCCAATCTAAGGCATCCAGGGAAAGATACCTTGGTTCAAGAAGGTTGGTGAAGTTCAGGGTTTCTCTCTCAAGTGAGAAGGCAAATGGCAAACACGGTCAGAGTATCTCTGTCACCTGGAAAGGCACATGGCGAACACGGTCAGGGTTCTTCTCTCAGCTGGAAGGGCACATGGCGAACATCGCGTCATCTGCTAGCTTTCTCTCCTGGCTTCCTGTTTCATGAAGCTCCCCGGGAGGCGTTTTCCTTCTTCATCTCCAAAGGTCACTGGCTGGTGGACTTGTTGCTTCTCGTGGCTATGTCATTCTGCTCTGCTGTCTCTGAATCTCTTATTCTCCAAAATGTTTCCTCTTTTATAGGACTCCAGAAACTTATCAAGACCCACCCAAATGGGTGGAGACATGTAGTCACCTAATCCAGCATAACAACCACTCTTGATTAAATCATATCTCCAGGGAGATGATCTGATTATAGTTTCAAACATACAGTATTGAATAGGGATTATTCTGCCTTTATGAAGTGGGATTTTGATTAAAACATGGCTTTTCTAGGGGACATCCATCCTTTCAAACCAGCGCAGACCCATATGCTAATCTATCTAACTTTGGAAAACCCGATCCCAAAATCCTTGAAAGGGTCTGTTCTAGTTTGCAAGCTGCCAGCATGTGATAAACCAGAAACAGAATGGCTTATTTATATAACAAAGATCTTTTTACCGTGAAATCCTTATCTTAATAAAAAGGGGAATTTATTAAGTTGCAAGTTTATATGTTTCTAAGTCTGTGAAATTGTCCAAATTAAAGCAAGGCTACGGAGATGTCCAATCTAAGGCATCCAGGGACAGCTACTTGGTTCAAGAAAAGCCGATGATGTTCAGGGGTTCTCTCTCAACTGTAAAGGCACATGGCAAACATGGTGTCTGCTAGCTTTCTCTCCCAGCTTCTTGTTTCATGAAGCTCCCCTGGGACCATTTTCCTTATTCATCTCCAAAGGTCTCTGGCTATGTAGGCTCTAAAGCTTTTTCCAAAATGGTTCCCTCTTAAAGGGTTCCAGTAAGCAAACCCCACCTTGAATGGGTAGAGACACATCTCCATGGAAATCATCTAATCAAAAGTTACCACCCACAGTTGGGTGGGTCACATCTCCATGAAAACAATCATAAAGGTCCCACCCAGCATTATTTAATGAGGATAAAAGGACATGGCTTTTCTGGAGTACACAGCAGATTCAAATCAGCACAGGGTCTATAAAGGAGAATTTCAACTATCTGACTTTCTTAATGAAAAACCCCAGACTGTACCAGTGGAGTAACAGAGCCAAGAGCAGAGCCTCATGTCCCTTCATATGTGAGGGAAGACTGCTGCCTTTTGATGGGCAGGAAATTTCTAGGACTGGCTGTCCCCTGCTGAGATGCGTGGAGTGTGTGTATTTGGCTTGCATTTCCTGCTCACTTCCCGTCCCCTCCCACTGCGAGGGTGGGGAACTGGTCCACATTTGGGCCTTCCTGAGTGACCTGCTTCCCCAGTTAAGTGCTCTGATTGTAAGTACATGCACAGCTCTGTGAAGAAGGAAGATGTGCTTTCTGTTAAAACTGCTCTTAACCGCATCTTTTCTTACCAGGTTCCACACTTTGTTTTCAAGGGGAGTGTTTAAAAATGAGGTTCTGTAAGCAGAACTGGGCAGTTTCATTTTAGACTAGGTTGTACATGTTCTAATAGCTGGCAGAACACTTATGCCTGTTTCAGTGTATCGATGTGGGTAATGTTAAATATCTTGATTATTTAAATAATTCGTTGTATTGTTTCTGAGAAATTGGGGAATTACTCCAAACATTTACAATTTCATGACTTTTGTACTTTATTTTTCAAAATAAAAGCTTTAAATGTGAAAAAAAAAATTCGGCGATGACTTTGCACGGTCCCTGTTTGGTTGGCTTCTGTGTTTTAGATGGCGTGGGTGGTGGACGCTAGTTGAATCTGGACCATGAAAGAGCTTTGGCTCAAACAGTGTGATGAATTAGTTGCCAGTGTTTACAAATAAGACAATTTCAAATGCAAGCCCAGATTTGTCTCTTTTTTGAAACATTGGAATCTCTGTTGCATGCTCATGAGGCTTGAGTAGACTGAGGGGCCTCCTTTGAGTGAGGTGTGCCCTCTCTCATTTATCCACACTGCACCCCCCGCCACTACTTCACTCATGAACACTGCATTTATTGAGGGTGTCCCCAGGTGCCACACGTAGTGGTGCTAGATGCTGTGGAGAGACGTGCATGAAAGTGAAGAAAAATTAACAATACAGTGTGACAAGTGCAATGGGCACGGCCTGTGCCGGTAGAAGTGCTAGCTCAGGGAGCAATCAGTTCCACCTCCCACGGGTGGTGCCTGCCTCAGCACGCTATACACAGCCCCCCCAGCTTCCTTCTTGCACTTTCAGCCATCTTGCTCTGACTTTGGGGGGACTTTTCAAATCTCTGGCAGTCTCCTTGGCTCCAGTTCTCAGAAGACCCATTTGGCTTAATATTCATCTGCCACATATTAAGGATATTTCGACTTTTGGGTGGGTGAAGTTTGGCTTCTTCAAATATTATTCTAGCTTGAAAATTGGCCTAAATCCCCATGAGGTCTCCCATGGCTGGCCCTGTCTCTGTGGGTACAGCTCCATGTCACATTGGTAACTCTGCTCATGCAGCATTTGTTCATCCAGCAAATTTTGCTGAGCACCTACTATGGATGTGTGTATTCAGTGGGAAGAGTCTGTGCTTGGCTCACTGCCATCTGTTTTCCGTGGGAAAGATGCCTGTAGGTCACCGTTCATTTGTATAATGTAGATGGTTGGTGTGCCCTAAACCTGATGAATGCTCTAAAGCTAATTAATATCTGAGTCCTGGCTGTCTCAAGTGGCTCAGCTTCCCAAAGCATCCCAGGGTCTCTCCTCCGCAGGGATCTTAGGATGCGTCTCTGCTTTGTAATAAAAACTAGTTGTAAATGGCATTTTGTCTGAGCCTCACATATCTAACTCTATGGGAGTTTGGAAGGGAGAAATCGTGTTGGCTTTGGGCAATCTGAACAGGGAAAGTCTCTAAGAAGTAGGGTTTGCTTTTTGAAGGATTGGTAGATTGGGACAGCTGGGAATTGAGACAGGAGGAGAAATCCCTTCAATGTTGAGGGAATAGGGAGGGTGAGGCGAAGTGAGGAGGTAGGGAAAGTCACAGAATACATCAATTCCAGTTAGAATGTAGATTTCCTACAGGAGAAGAGCGGGCTTATTTAGGAAGGTCGAAGGTAGAGGACTAAAGGATCTGGACTTTATCCTTCAGGAGAGTCACTGAAGGTATTCTGAGCAAGGTGATGGAGTAGGCCTAAAGCCATGGCTTTGGGAGATGCTCCAGAGGGCATGTGCAGAAAGGGCAGAGAATGAGGGTGAAGGCAGGAGTGGGAGGAGAGTTTGGAAAGTTCCAGCTGCCTCCTGACTTCTCACCCTCTCCTCCACCCAGGCTCTGGCCTGGGGGCCTGGTCTCATCTGCACAGATCAGGTGAGGCACAGCTCCTCTGGGGGTCACCAGGGAAAGCTACTCCTTTCCTCATCAACCTCTGTCATGCCAGGAGAACCCCAGTGATGGACTTGAGGGAGGGCCGGGGCACAGTGCTCTGCCTTTGCCCTTGGGTGAGGACAGTTTGCAATAGCACAATCCTCTGGTTCTGCTTCCTGCAGTTCCTTCTCCCTTGGCTGGGGCTGGGACTGTGAGAAGCGATTAATGCAGCCACCAAGGGAACGCCAAGTGGCAATTACTGCCACACCAACTCCTTCAGAGGAGAAAATATTGTGGCAGTGACTCCTGGGCTTATTACAGTGGAGAGTGGCTCCGAGAGGGAGCTGAGAGCCTCGGAGCTTCCAGGAAGAGCCAGGGCATTTTCCCAGAGGTCTGGGCGTGGTTTCCAGCCAGAGCTCACCTGGGTAGATGGGGAGCCGTGGGGAAGGGTTTGTTCGCTGGAAGCACAGTTACCAGCTGGCCGTCTCCAGGCTTTGGTGCTGCCCTAGGTTGAAGCTGGACCCTTTTACCCCTTGCTCTGTTTGGGCTTCCGTCTGGCCTAGGGACCAGAGATGCCACCAGGATTTGAAAAAGGTGGCAGAAGACTTCAGCGTTACCTCCTGCTAAGTCTCTGGCTCCCTCTTGCAGAGTGATGCTGAGACCCCAGCCACAGGGTCCTGCATTATCATCTCTATTGCCAGGTCCACCCCCAGAGGCCTCTTAGAATCCTTTTGTGGGGTCTTCGCCTCATCAGAAGCCTGCTTTCCAGGCGTGGTGATCATCACAGACACTTGTTCTCCGACTGGCAGGGAGAGCTCCTGGGCTTTCTGAACTCCCTTCCTTCCATCCCAGGCTCCTCAGTATGAAAGGCCAGAGAGCATATCAGCAGGATTGGACATCAGGACCCGGAGAAAAAAGCCTTGTGGGTCATATAGTCCAGCCCCTTTGTTAGAAAAAGAAACCAAGGCCCAGAGGAGGGAAGGGACTTGCTTGAGGCCACACAGCTGGTGGGGGGTAGGGTGTAGAACTGGGGCCAGAACTCAGGTCTGCCGGCTCCTGGCCTTCTGTCTTTCCCTGCACATCCCTGCTCCTGTGTCTGTCCCCATCTCATCCTTGCACCCATGCCCTCGCACACCAGAGCTCCCTCCTTATTTTCCATTGCCCACTGAACCCGTGTGCCATTGTTTGTATGCAAGATGAATAGCGAATTTGGGGGGCGACTGTCTTACATACTTAGTAAGTGCTTGAATAAGCAGCAATTTCACTTTTCAGATGGTGTTAAGGAAGCATTGGAAAGTGGTAAAGTTTTCTTTTTCTTGTTTTCACAGCTGCTTCCATCAACCCATACCTGACATTCTGTGCAACAAAGATGTGCCAGAAATTGCAAATTCGTTAGGAAAGCTGAGGGAGCTGGCCTAGGAAAGATACAGGGGTGGGAGCAGATTTTGCAATTTCAAAAACAACACCATGGAGCCTGTGCAGTGGCAGTGCAGCCACAGTGGGGGAGAAATGGCCTCAGTGCAACACAGCATGGCTGCGCAGGGCAGTGGGTCTCCTGACCTCACCCCTCGCCTTCGCCCTGCCCAGGCCCAGGATGTGTACAGCTTGTTGACTCTGGAAGTTGGTGCAGAATTGGAAAAGGTTTGGACTTTCAAGGGCCGTGATATGCTTCAGGATCCATTCCCAAGTTAGTGCTCTGAGGACTTCTACATAGGTCTGTGCTTGTTTGCTTAGCCCTCTTCCTGGCCCAGTTCTAGCCCTGCTCGTGAGTCAGAGCTGCAGATGACATCACTGGTGGCCACTCAGGGTCTCTGTTACCTGCTTTCAGCACATGTGGCTCGTCGCAGGCAGGTGGGCAGATGGAGAGTATGGATGGGTCCGCGCAAACTCTCCCCATTTTGGAGACACAGAGACTAGGACTCACTGCTGGTGGCAGCTTTATCTTCATTTGTTACGGACACCTAGGTCCTAAATGGTGCTGTTACAGCTGCACATTTCAGCAGGGCTCCTTTCTGGTTGATGGTACGCTACCAATAGGCCACGGTTTTGATAATGACAGAAACAGTCTGAGTTCACAGCCAGACGGTCCTGGCTCTGAAGCCCAGATCTGCCACTCCCTGGCTATGTGGTCATTCAGTCTCTCGGTGGAATTACAGGTGAAAACAGCAACCCCTTATTCCAGGGGGAAGTAGCATTATGTCTTCACACATTGCCTCTGATAAATGTTAGAGCTTTCTTTTTCTTGTTTTCACAGCTACCTCCATCAACCTTTTTGTAAAATGAGATCATTTTCCTGGCTTTGTAGGATTCACATGAGGTTTGGCAATAATAGAGGTAAAAACGCCTTACAAGGTGTCTTGCATTCTCAGTACCTTCGTAGGGGCCTCATGGTACTGTGGAAAGAGAACGGGCTTTGGGACTAACCCCGTCTCCAATCCTCTGCTGCCACTCACGTGCTGTATTAGGTTATTAAACCTCTCTTAGTCTCACTCCCGTCATCCGGAATGAAGGGGTTAATTACATTTAAGATCTAGAAAAAAGACACATAATGCGTCCCAGACCGAGCCCACTACAGAGTGAACAGTTAATAAACAGTAGCTCTTTTCACTGTTGTCACCGTCATTGTGGTAACAAGATCAGCTTTCCCCAGCACCTGCGGCAGCCCCTTCTCTGATCCTCAAGGCCAGAGCGGTAGAAGCTGTTCCTTTCAGCTGAAATGGCCATCCGGGAAACTTGGATGACATTTCAAGGCAACTCACACTCTTGGGTCCCTGGAAATGCTCCGCTCAGTGGAATCGCCTCCAAGACCAGGCCGCTCCGACCACCTCTGTGTCTAGCTGGGAACAGGCTGACCTTGGTTAGAGTCCTGCTTCTGCTGCCCAGCTGCTGGGACTCTGAATAAATTATTGAACCTCTCTGGGCCTCGGTCTCCTGAAAAATGGGGATGCTAGAAGAGTTAGAGGAGAGCATCTGTGTAAGGAGTTTAGTTGTACCTGACACCCAGTAGGTGATTTTAAAATATACTGGTATTAAAAATGTATCAGTTGACAGATGTGAGTTCCCCTCTTCGACTCTTCCTCCTGCCCCTGGCACCAGAATCCAGCACCATACCTGATGCGTGCCTGACACTCTGTATGCCCGTCTGTGGACGGGTGAGCAGAGAGGCCTCCTCTTTGCCTAGAAGGAGTTCCTGCAGCCTTGCCTGTGGGTGGGAGGAGGATGCATGGCCTCAGAAGGGCCTGGGCAGTCCAGGGATATGTGGGCCACCCCCTCGCACAGGCCTCTGACCACTCAGCATCTCACACAGGGATGTCTATGTTTTATGCTGATTTTTTTTAACTTTTTATTTTGAGATAATTTATGTTTATGGAAGAGTTGCAAAAGTAGTACAGAGAGTTCACACATACCGTTTACTCAGCATATATTGACCATTGACAAACATGTTATGACCGGAGGCTCACAGGAACTTAACCTGTATTTCCTCTAGTTCAATATTCACTAATTCAGTGTCTGTGGTTACAACATAACTACCACACAAAATGAGTACTATTTCACTAAACTCTCGAAGACTTTCCTTCTGCTAAAAATCTGTCCCAAGGAGTGAAAGATCCCATTCAGCAGCCAAAGTGGCTGGAAGTCAGTCTGTTTAGTTAGTCATGTCCCCTTCCTCCTAAAAGTGTGTCCTCTTTCTTGCGCCTATTGCCAGCCTCCCTTTCATCTGAGCTTCAGCCAAGGAGCCAGTCTCTCTTCATCTATATGGTAAGTTACCTGAAAACCGGGGTTTTGCCTGTCTTGTTTAGTGATTTAACTCCAATTCCTAATCAGTATTGGCTCATAATAGGGGCTTAACAAACTTGTGTTGAATAATGAGCAATTGCCATTGTCCTCCCACCAGCCACCGTTTATAATTGACCTATGGCACAGGGGACAGGCATGCAGGTTACAGAAGTATGAGACATGCCGCTTCCTCAGGGAACACAGCACCATTAGGGAGACAGAAAACACAGATAAAGCTAATCTACTGGCTGGCTAGTACAGGAGAAGCCCTCTTCTCCAGAATGATTGATTGACCAGTAGAAAAAGTTCATTAAAGATGACATTCCACCCCCAAGAGAACCTCTTTTGTTGCTCAGATGTGGCCTCTCTCTCTCAGCCAACACGACAAGTAAACTCACTGCCCTCCCCCTCTCTACATGGGACACAACTCCCAGGGGTGTGGACCTTCCTGGCAACGTGGGACAGAAATCCTAGAATGAGCTGGGACTGAGCACCAAGGGATTGAGAAAACCTTCTTGACTGAAAGGGGGAAGAGAGAAGTGAGACAAAATAAAGTGTCAATGGCTGAGAGATTCCAGAGTCGAGAGGTTATCCTAGAGGTTATTCTTATGCATTAAATAGATATCACCTTTTTAGTTAAGGCATAACAGAGAGGCTGGAGGGAACTGCCTGAAAATGTAGAGCTGTGTTCCAGTAGCCATGTGTCTTGAAGATGATTGTATAATGATA